>JACM01072138.1:0-14817 GCA_000787095.1 Periophthalmodon schlosseri | reverse complement strand
ATTTACTTCCGGAACCGGGGGGTGGGCATTCACTGTTGAGCTCCATTGTAATTTGGGTGAGTCACCTTCACCACTGTAGAATACCTGATTAGTATTTGATGAGCTTGGCCTTGTACTAGTCCATTATTTAAATAGTAATAACACATCTCCTTTGTAAAAGCATCCCCAGTGTACCACAGTGCAAACAGATTTGCATTTCACATTTCACTTTGGTAGAATGTCTCCTCTGCCTCCTGTTTCTGTCCCCTCTCCTGCCTCACAGTCAAGTGATCAGCGCTCTGTAATCTCCCTCATCTCCTCGCGGATGTTTTCTTGTCAAGTCCCTCTCAGACGCTCTGCCAACTCCAGCCCGGCTCTCCACCATGCTCCTCTGCCTGCCCTCCTCCGCCCCTCACCGCTAACTTCTGCTTTTGTTCCTGTTAAATTTTCAAGAGTGCCGCTTGTGTTGGCCTGTGATGCATCGGCGCTCTCCCCCGCAGAGCTGCCTAATGTGCACTTAGTATGCGGGCCGGGCTCTCATTAAAATGCAGAGTGTGTGGAGAGGAGATGGTGAGGTGGTGATGTGTTCCAACGTGGCCCGAGCACCAAGCAGCCCAGGCGGGTGTCTACGTGCTTACGGGACTCCCTAAATATTCTGTATTACGTCTGGGGGCAGGACTCAGCGTTCCATGTGAATACAAGCTAACTCAAAAACTCTTGTGAGCTTAAAGGCATGTTATAATGTTGTCACCTCCTCAAAAACATACATGTTAAACGTGTGCATGAAACAAAACACAACTCCAGGTATGTTTGGCATGAGGAAACAACATGATAACATAGATGAAAAAATAGTGTAATAGGGGCTCTGTAATTTCATAATCAGCAGATGTAATTTCAGCAAATGTTAAGGTTCAGCAACATTGACAGTATTTTCTGTTTAGCAAACCTATTCCAAAACCCTAAACTTACACATGAAAAAATATATTGTCAAAAATCAACATTTGCGAGCATAGCCACTAATACAAAGTGGCTGTCGTTTGGCATAACTGTATTTGGGGTAAAAGGGTGCTACCCTGATGCATCAACAGAAAGTAAAAGAAAAGCCGGAGGTGTTTTTGTTATAATTTTAGGTCTAAATGAATTTTTGTCTTTCAAAATGTCTGTTTTTAGACTTGGCAGCTCAGGTGTCAATAGGAAAACACTGTTTAGAAGGGGGTTGCCATGTTTGCAACAGAATGTTAAGTCCCACGCTGACGAAATGCCCAGCTTTTAGGGAGTCTCATATGCTTATCCCTAACCCCCCGTCGTGACTCTCTCCTGGAGGATTCAGCTCAATGTCCTTAGCCCGGCCTCCAGCCAAGCATAAAACAACACAACGGGACATGGCGCCTGCTCCGTTATGCAGCTTGGAAGTGGGAGCCGTGGTTATGACGGGCGCTCGAGTCGGATCTGTGTCAGAAGAGCGTGCCCCTCCTCTTACACCACTTTTGTCTTTGTTCTAGGCTTATTTACAGAGGCGCAGGTCCCTTTCGATGAAAAATGCATCAAGCTGTTGTTGACTTCAAAGTTCACGTCCTGGTGTGACACAAACCCAACAGGAGTGTGCCATTTAGTTAACACGATGCATTTGCTTTGCTGATTTATTCAAACACTAGATCAGCCTCTGTCTGGGAGATCCCGGGTCACCACTGTGCCTTGGCCTCCTCCGCACATGCACCGGTAATAGCTTTAACATGTTCCTACTGGTTTAAAAACAACAGTATGACCCTACTTGAGTCTAGGTCATTTTTATCTGAGGACACATTGTTTAATAGAGAGACCTTTTGGGTTTATTGCATACTGGTATTAGTCCTACAATCAGGCAACCCACAATGAGGAGCTGATTCTGCTTTATGAGTGGATAATTGCAGTGAGAAAAAAAACAGACAAATAATTTTAACATCATGGTGTTAACTGGATTTTTAAAAATAAGTAAAAATCGCAATTGTTATCCTCAGAGTGCTTTGGACATTTGAACTCCTTAAAGCAGATCTATTATTCAAAATTGACTTTTCAGAACATTTAACCATCTTATAGTTGTTCCCCCTCAGCATTACTCACCCAAAGTTATATTTGGAGTGATTTGTGCATGTTTGAGCAATCTTTAATCTCTTATTTTCAAAACGCCATATTGCAGATCAACTCCCGTGTTCACCGCCACCGGTGCACGCCCATCGCTGTGTACTTACTTCATTCTCAATTTATTTTCTTAATCAGTCAGCGGACTTGTTTCTTTTATTAAGTCGTTTAAGATGAATATTACGATTTAAAATGTGCAAACTATAACATAATGATCCACTGGCGTCATAGATTATAACTATAGCAGACACAGGCACAATATGTCTTCTTTAACTGAGGACACAGAGAAATTGATGGAATTTTTAAGAGCAATCCTACAAATACTTTGCCTGGCAATTCCAGAATGACATCTCAGTGTTTTATATACATATATAGTCTGGTGATCACTCCCCCTGTCGTGTGTTGAGCCAGGCTCAAACACAACCACGCAATCTGATTTGTTTACCTCAGTGACGCATGTGAAACAAAAGGAGCTCATTGGTCATCCATCATTTTAGAACAAGTTGTAATTTCTCTCACTTCTATTGATTGTCTAAAATACAATACATGAACATGAAACATCTCAGTTTGACTACTTTCATTGTGAGCATGTCTATCTGAGGAGGGAAAACAGCGATGGAAGCAAAAGTGCCTTCAAAAACACAAGACAAGTCAAATATAACCCTCTTGTCACAGACAGATCGTTTCTCTAGTGTCAGTGCTGCTGACTGTTGTGCTTGTCTCAAGACTGACACGCTTCACTGTTTGACAGATGACAGAGGGCTGGAGCTGAGTACAGAATACATCCTGACAGTTACAACATTTTGCAACTTATTTTTGCTTTTAATTATGCCACCATTTATAGCATGTATTTTTATACTTAATTAAAGCTTTCAAACCTAAGTATAAATATGGATTATTGGTCATCGGTCATTTTTTTTTTTTTTTTTCTGTTGTAAAAATATTGTGACTATTATGTCTCTCCTTGATTGAATCCTCAGAACTTAAATATAGTACCTGACTTAAAACCTTTTTGTAAATGAACATATTCATCACATTTGCTCACATACTGTTCAGATTAAAATATTTCTATTATCTAGACTATGTAGTACTACCTTATAACATTGTACATACTGCTATATAAATACTTTATCTAGTACTTGATCCAGTACCCCTAAGTGAGATGCACTCTAAGCTCACATGTGTATGACATTTGCTGAGCTATTGTAAATAAAATAAAACACCAAGGGGTTAAAGTAGTGACTTTATGTTGAATAGGTGCAGTATTCTGATTATGTGGCAATGCCAATATAAGATCTAAAACAGCATTTTCCTAACATGTGTTTCATTTAGAAAACATGTCTGTCCTAAGGCTGGGCTACCCCATTTTCAATCTGCTAGTATTTTAAGTATTTTAGTATTTAAATCTAACTTTTTCATAAAACAGTCAATCAATCAATATAACTTTATGTGTCTCCGAGGGGCAATTTCAGCACAATGAGCAGTAAAATACAACAATATTGTTAAGCTAAAAAAAAAGTCCCAGTGCAGCTCAAAAGGTAGGGTCATCAGATCCTGTGTCAGGGCAGTATGAGGGGAGTAACAGCCCTCAGGACAAAAGTGTCCCTCCTCTGTGTCCTCTGTGTCCTACCATCCAAGGAAAGCCAGGTGAGCTCTGGAGACACAACAGGAAAACCTCTTCTAAGCATCTCTCCCTTACACGAATTACACGATCCAACAGTCCTTAACTTCTGTCCTTTGAACTGCACATGCTGCACTTCTTCGTAGGTCAAAAGATAAAAATTAAACAAATTTAAAAACTGCTCAGCGTGCCAGCCACTCAGCCACAAGAGCAACCAACCACGACCATGGCAACTACGGAAGTTTTTGTCCCTATAGCTCTTTACAAACCCGTCGGCACATTGTTAATATTTTAATTTATTTTGTGACCCGTGCACAACTTTAGAGCAGCTGTTTTCAGATGATGAGAAGTGAAACTGGGGCAGACCAATCCGATCGCTGCTTACAGCTCTTATTTCCCGGTTTGCAGAAAGATAACGTAACAACATTGGTCTGATTTAGTCACAAAGTGCTGCTTTCACAATACATCATATACTCTATGGGAAAAAAGGAAATGTACTCATTTACCAGAATGAGGTCAGGTACCCACAATTCTTTGGTTCCGTTTACTGCACTACTGCGGGACAAACACAGGTTTTCTTATGTTATCCTGAGCAGGGTATTGTTTTTGTCGTGATGTTTTGGTGTCAGTGTTAAATCATTGTACGTCATCATGCGTGATTAACAGTAACACGATTCATGACTAAAGACTAAAGACACACACTCTCTCTCTCCTCTTTCCAACAGTGACGTGTTGTGTTGAAAGTCACTCACACAGGGAACGTGGGACAGTGTTGATGCTGTCGCTCAGCAGGACCCAGTGTAGCGCTGACAACAGCTCAGCCCCTCGCAAGCATCAACACTCTAGTCAATACCAAATGCACCACTACTCCAGTCAACTCAGCCCTGTACCAAACCCACTGCTCCCCAAGGCAACTTAGCCCCTCGCAAGCACCAATACTCCAATCAACGTAACCCCATACCAAGCCCACTGCTCCCCCAGACACCTCAGCCCCTTGCAAGCACTGATACTAGAACCCAAACCCACTGCTCCCCAAGGCAACTTAGCCCCTCGCAAGCACTGATACTAGAACCCACCGCTCCCCCAGAAACCTCAGCTCCATACCAAATCCACCGCACCCGCAGACAACTCGGCCCCGTAACAAACCCGCCACTCCCCCCTACTACTCCCACTGCTCCCCCAAACGCCTCATCCCCTCGCAAGCACCAATACTCCGGTCGACTCGGCACCTTATTGACGTCACTGCTCCCCAAACTCAGCCCCTCACACCCACTGCTCTCCCAGACAACTCAGCCCTATTCCAAACCCACCGCTCCCACAGACACCTCAGCCAGGCACCACTACTCCAGTCAACTCAACCTCATCCCAAACACAACCCTCCTCCACTCACTTCCATGCCAACACTCCCACTGCGCCCCTCACGACCACCAATAATCCAGGCAACTGAACCCCATACCAAACCCAACATTCCCCGAGACTCCAACCTGTGTCTGTGTCAGTGTGAGTGGATCTGTGTGTCAGCGTGAGGACCTATGTGCTGGTGTCAGTATCAGTGTGTGGACCTCTGCAGTGATGAGGAGTGGGCAACTTTTTTCATTTTGACTGTCTGAAGGAAGCACTAGTCAGAGCCTGTCATCTCAGTCTGTTTGTCTGTTTATCTGGGGTTTTTGGCATTCACAAAGTTTAATATCTGTATAATATTGAATAAAGCTCATACACTAATCTTGTCATGTTTCTAAATCTAAATTGAATGAGGCATGTCTAGACTACTCATGATGGTACTGCTATCATTTCTCTGGTTTTAACCCCTCAGGTCATCACTGGCCATCTGGGCTGTGACATCAGCCCTGTCAGTTCAGCTCAAAAACAGTCACCAGATTTAGAGGCCTAAACTGGGACTGCTCACACAGTATTGGCGCATGTGGCCCTGCTTTGGTTCTTAGAGCCTTTCTCTGTGGAGTGTCCATGTGCCTCACATCTAAAACACACCCACATACCCACTGCTCCTGACAGGTTGGCCCAGTGGCTCAGGGTGAATGATGGGTCAAATGCAGAGGACAATTTATATCATAGGTTTAACCAGAGGTGGGTATAGTACTCAGTTATCAAATTGTACTTATTATGTTCACACAAAATAGAGTTCGTACCCAAATGAGCACCCAGTTAGTACCCACAATATACTTAGTTTGTTCTTACAAATTAACCAAACTGCTCCAACAAATGAAGAAATTGTGGGTTATGCGCTATAGTGCTCACGCAATCCAGGTATGCACCTCCAAACCCCACACTGGCAGTGATAGCAGCCGAGAATTCCCATAGAAACCAACTATATTGGCGGCAGTTAACGCACTTTAGAGTTTTGGAGTTACACAGTATAGCAAACCAACTATATTGGCGGCAGTTAACGCACTTTATTGGAGTTACACAATGTTGTGCACCGGGATGTACACATTATCAGGGGTAGAAGAGAGCGTTTTACTGGATTTACAAAGCTCCAGATTGACGGCAGAGGTGGATTTCTGCCACTAAACGGGCTAGTAGCTAATCAAGCCGTACATTAATTAAACTATGAATGTATTTTTACATCGATATTGGTTTTTTTCATTATTTTATTTTATTTTAATGGTTCATCTATTGTCTCATAACGATTCCAAAACTGCAGGTTTGTGTATTGTCGATTAGCCTTATAGTCTGTTAATTAGGGTATAAATAGCTAGAGAGAGTAGTTTGAAGAGAAACAATCCCAAATGCTGTTAATTTGCTTAATGTTAATTGATCTACTAAGAAATGTCGATTGTAGAAAATAAAATCACAAATTAAAGTTAAATCAATGTTTTTTATGTGTTTATCACGTTGAGCGATGTAGCTGCTGTGTCAGGTACAACATCTGCACATTAGTTAGAGCACATTGTGTTTTCACTATTTTTATCAATTTCAGTATTGACTCGAGCTTTTAGCCATGTTAGAATATTATTACCTCATCCAAAACATACCAGGAGTTGTGTTTTGTTTCATTTACACACATTTGAGTAATCCTGGATTATTAATCTCCAAAACTCAAAATGTTCCGCTCCACCTTGTGTTGTCACGAAACGATAGTTGTTAACATGAAAACTAGCAATTATAGGTTTGAAATTATCCAAATATTTCTAGTGCAGGTGTGTGGAGTTTAAAAACACAGTGGAGCACTTCCTGTATTACCACATGATATCACAACTTCCACAGCGCTGTACAGGTACAGGGCTGTAGAATAAAATATATTTTTCATCCCTTTTTGATGATAGAGGGTGAAAAGTAAACCAAATGTCCAAATATTGCAGAGTTAAGGCAAAACCTACTGCATTTAAAATCACATCCGTCCCAGGTAGGGTCACCAATGTTTAATCTGATTAGATTTAATTTAAAACATTGTCTATGACTTCATTTAATGACAAAAAAATAAATAAAATAAAATATGCCAAATATAGCCAAATGTAGTCAAGGGTACATGAGCTCCACTGGCTTTGACATTTGGCTAAAGACTTGCAGTCCCATTTAAACTGTGTGAGCTGAATGCTTGAATAAATGATAATTTGCAGTGACATCACACTGGGGGTGTTCTGCATGTATGTCTATTGTGGAATTCTTATCAGTTCCCATGGTGACACATTGCACACATTGGCAAACACAGCCAAAAAGAAGTTTTAAGATGGTCTGAAAACTCAAGAAAAAACTGAAATTGAAAAACTGTGGGCTAATTCTAGCTAGATTGTGACTGTAATGTTATTTAGAGGGACTTGAGAAGGTTTAACAGCACAAATCAGCTCACCTGTCTCCCCTCAGACAGAGCAGTGCCTATAGTTTACATCGCACCCCTAGGGAATGTTGATGACATCAGCTGAAAAGGATCAATATTGTTACTTGAGTACAATTTTTTAGTTTTTTTTTAGTTTTTGCTACTTTACTACATCTGTATTTATCTGGGACATCATAGTTCATTACGTCCTTGAAGAAAATTAAACCGTATGCTTTATAATGTCATCGCCTCTGACTGTGTTAGTAGGAATCTGGAGGTTGAACAGCACATTAAGGAAAAGGTTGTTCCGTTGTGTCCCTGAACCTCAGAACAGACTCACTTCTCCAGGGACCTGCAGAGGTCTGAACCAGACCCAACCACGGCCTGTGAAGCACCCTGCCCAGACCCCCAAGAACCCAGAGCAGGGCAGAGGGACGGAGCAGAGGAAGGGAGGACAGGACAAAGACAAGCTCCGAGAAACAGAAAACAGAATCCATGTTTAAAACTAGACAAACAAACAAATCACTCTGAGATGTGTTGTGACATCATTTTAATTAAACCGCTGCTCACTGACTCAGAATAAACAAGCGTCTCTGCCATTTTGCAAATTTCACTCACTTTACAGAATTCTAATTTTTGACTTTTGACAACTTTTCGGAGGTTTTTACAAAAAGTTGTCTGCAGCTCAAGGAAAAAAGTTTATTTTCAAAGTGACCATATGAGTGCTGTCCTTAAAGACGGGGTGGCACGTCTATGGGGTATTAACTAGATCACCATGTTACCTTTTATTGTTTTGAAAATGCTTTATTCACTGAAAAAATCGCATTAACATGTTTTATAAATTTCACTTTTGTTTTTGACGCTCTGACTCCCCCTTTCCTTTGCTCTCCACGCTAAGTCACTCCCCCTTCAGAGCACTATCACATTACAATTGCCATGCATTTTGCTAATGAAACGTCAGGTTTGTCAAGTTGTAGTGTACAGTTTTGTATCATGCTTTTGTATATTTGTGGAGAATTGTCGTGTGGGAGCCTGGGTGACGTAGGGTTCTGGTCTGAGCGCTGCGCAGAATCTAACCGCAAGGAGGGTTCGAGCAGGGCCTGGGAGGCATCACTAAAATGCTCAAATATCCATGGATGGCATCTAAAACCTCTTCAGGCATGTTTTTGATGAGGTAACAATGTTATAACATGGTAGAAAGCTAAAAAAAAACAAAAAAAACCCCAAAGATTTCCATAATACTCCCTCTTTAACGAGATTTTGATGGATCAGACAGAAGGATTTTTTGAAATCTAATTCAAAGCCTGTGATTTATTGAAGTTTTAACTCCAAAACATGATGCGAATTTTGTATTTTTAGGCTAATTTCCAGTAAGATTTCTCTTCCAGTGAGTCTTCTCTAATACTAGATAAAATATCAAAAATATAAAAAATCTCTAAATTTAAGATTTTAGTCACCTGCAGTGTCTTGCCTTAAAATGGCACTAGAGTTGTAAAAATGTAAATATGTTGATAGCACTAGCGCACATAGCATGTTCATAGTTCATTGCATTCTGATTAGATGCTAAACTGCATTTTGTTGAATGGTGCTTGTGTAATGACAATAAAGTCATTGAATCTAATCTACTGCCACAACTGTGTGAGACATGTTATGACCTTCTTTACCCTGAATCTTTACTTGTATTGTTATGGATCTCTTTACCTTAAATGTTTATTCATGGAAACATCTGCTGGTGACAAACCCAACCCTCGTAATACCATCTGTTGTTATGGTATCTGGTATCTCTTGTTCGCTAGGTCCAGCGGCCTCGAGCCATTTGGACTACACTAAACTGGTACGATTGTTTTGATGGTATAAATACGCTGTATGTTCATTTGTCGGCTGAGGGCGAGACGACACTATTAGGGACAGCAGCTCTTTGACAATTGCGCACTACTGAGTCAATAAACCAGACTCTTTGCCAACTTCTCTGCTGATTTTATATTTTTAGGTTTTTGGTATTAGAAATTCCACAACAGACATTATAGTGTATTGCCTCCCACTATGAGAGACGGGGTAAAAACACAACTATAGACCGTACCGCAAAATATATGTATCTAGGTAGAATAGAAGTGCTACACTTAAAGAGGTGGTATTATGCAAAATAGATTTTTGCACTTTGCATTATACCATGTTATAACGTTGTTCCTTCACCAAAAAATGCCTGAAGAGGTTTTAGATATCATCCATGCATGTTTTAGTAATTTAGCGATCTCTCCAGGGGCCTATTTGAACTCTTCTTACGGGTAGCTGTAAGATTCTGTGCAATTCTCAGACCACCAGCCTACGTCACCCATGCTCCCGCACGATAATTCTCCATAAATATACAAACACAGTATATAAAACTGTACACAACAACTCCACAAACCTGATGTGATGTGCAGTCGTTTCATTAGTGCGATACACTCTGATTGTGTTGTGACAGCGCTGTGAAGGAGGAGTGACTAGCGTGGAAAGCAAAGACAGAGACACTCAGAAGAATATTTGATTATGATTTGCGTAAGTTTCCCTTGACAAGTACAATTACTTGAGCTAAACAAATGGAGCTAAACGTTATTTGTGATAAAAATTAGAAGACAGTCGTATGTAGCTTGAATTAAGACAAAATATCTCATTACACTGATACATTTAAGTTAACTATCAAATAAAGAGCTCTTAATTCAAGCGATTTTAACTGTGTTTTTGCAGTGTAAAGATTTGTTACTGAAAAGGCCAGTGTGCTACAATATGTTCAGTGTCCCCTGTGCAGTGTAGGACATCCCAGTACTTGCAGCTGTAGTGTGTAAAGTGTGCAGAGCTCCTCCGAGAGCTCCGGGCCAGTCACAGCGTTTATGAGGCCACCGGAGGCTGAGTATACGCCTCTGTCTTGGGCTTGTTTAAGAGTCTCCGCTCCCGTGGACCTGAGCTGGGAGCCAATGGGCCCCAGCCTGTTACCTGCCTGTTTTAATCCTGTATGCGGCTCGGCTCTCACTGGCCCCTGTGGTGGTGGTGGTGATGTGTGTGTGTGTGTGTGTGTGTGTGTGTGCACTTTCAGGTGAATAAGGGATAGATACCTGAGACTGCACTAGAAAAATGGAATAGCTACGCAAGTTAAATTCTGTTGAAATTCAGAATAGTAGATTAGTATATGATTTGGGTAATTAGTTTAGATTAGTGTTTTTTATGTTTTATTTTTGTATTTCTTTCATTTTAATTTAATTTTGAAATTTAATCTTACTCTGCTAACAGGTTTTGATACTTGAAACTAGTAAATAATAAACTAAAATAAAATGAACTTGCATGCCCAGTTTCTGCTCCTCCTCTCAGATGCTGTGTTGGTCTTAAATTTGTTCTGCTGACAGCATGTGCTCTCTGGGACCCACCTGGAGGATAACAATGTCTTGGCTTCTATTTGAATACTGACAAAAATACAGAAATATGCTTTATACTGTACGTTCTTTGTGTTCTTCAATATTCCAAGAAACAAGCATTAAGGATGTTACTGAACAGTGTCAAGTCAAAAGAAATGATGTTAGATAGTCATCCATTATCCATATTAACCATGTTATAGTTGTTTCTCATTTACCCTCTCAAAGCTGTATTTGGATTGATTTGTGCATGTTTGAGCAACCTTTAAATGCTTATTTTCATGACACCATATTGCAAATCAACTCCTGTTTTCACCGCCACCAGTCCACGCCCACTGCTCTGTACTTACTTCATTCTCCAGTTTTATTTTCTTAATCAGTAATTCATTTTGTCATTTTTGGTACAAAAAAAAAAAAAATCAACGGCTGATCTGCAGCCATCCATCGGAAATGCCAACAGCTGCTGGCTGTGATGACGTTTAGGGCACCGTCAGCTCCCATTGTGCACCACAGCTTTCTAATGCACAAGTCAGCGGACTTGTTTCTTTTATTAAGTCGTTTTAGATGAACATTGTGATTTAAAATGTGGAAACTATAACATAATGATCCACAGGTGTCATAGATTATAACTATTTAGCAGGCACAAGCACAATATGTCTTGTTTAACTCTTAAAAGACTATAATAAAAAGACCCAAAATGTTTGAACTTCTCCACTTGAAGCAGGCAGTCTCCACCCACCATGGACTGGACGTCAGGTTTGTAAAGTTGTAGTGTATTGTTTTGTATCATGCGCTTGTATATTTATGGAAAATTGTCGTGTGGGAGTATGGGAGACGTCGGCCTGTGGGCTGAACTTTGGATAGGATGGTACTGCTAACCGTAAGGAAGGTTCGCAAAGAGATCACTAAATTACTCAAGCATGCATGGATGACATCTAAACCTCTTCAGGCATGTTTTTGATGAGAGAAAAATGTTATGACATGGTAGAAATTTAGCATAATATCCCCTCTTTAAGCTGAGAGGGCGGCTAACAGTCAAAGTTATACTGTAAAAAAACAGAACAATTGTAGTGCTGGGGCTTTTTAATGCAGGGGTCCAGAGTGTGACCATTTTGGGCGCCTGACAAATCCTCGTCACATCCTTTTTCCTGTGTCCCCTCTCCTCATTATAAACATGGATTAATAGTACAGAACACATTTAAATGATTGTTTTAATTGACAACCAAATGGAAAAAAGTATTAATTCACTCGCTCTCACCTCTGCACAGACCGCTAAAGCCAGTCGGAGCTGAGGCCGACGCGCTCAGGTCACGCTCTGATGCGCAGAGCTAAATGCCCTGCAGAACTCACACGTTTGGCCTTTTTTTTAAATCTGTTTGTGAATGAGACACAGTATTTACCTTTAAAGAGCAGCGTCAAAACCTGCAGATCCCCCACACTGTGTTCAGTTACTTAAATGAAGCTGCCAATGCACAAGAAAATAAGAAAATAACACTAGACGGCAAAAGACATCAAAGATCAACTATTGAAAGTAAGAGGTCTCACTCGCCACTTCGTACAGTGAACTGTAAAGATCCTTAAGAGCACAGACCTCCCACTCTGACTAGTTTGTGAAGCCAATATTTATTTCATAGTTTTTTTTATCAATTAAATGTCTAGGCTTCTAACTCGTTCTGTTTTAACTTAAAGACAAGGTAAAGTGTAGTGCAGTGTAGAGTTTAATAAGTGTGTAGTATAGAATGTGAATTGTATGTATGTATGTATCTGGGTAAGTAAAGTTATTTATTTAACCCTTATTGTTGAAGCAATTCAAGGACATTATATTACAATGGTTTAAATAAGCAGCAGGTTTTTTTTTGTTTTTTTTTTTTTTTCAGAGAGCTGTTCAAAAAGACTGGCTTTTTTACTATGGCTTATTTACTATTTATTTATTTATATGACAGAAGCCAATGTGAGAACAAATTTTAACAACAAACTAATCACAGAGAGAAATGACCAAGGCTCAGATCTTTTTAAAATAGTTCAGTTTGTTTACCCTTTGAAATGATGCATAATATATATAAAACATTGCACTACAACAACAACAACAACAACAATAATAATAATAATAATAAAACATATTACAATACTAAATATTTTTATAATAGTTTTTTATTCACAAAGCTCTAACTCGTGTTGCCTACTCTGCTTCTGTGCTGATTCTTATGATGGTCCAGCATTAACCAGTGTACAAATGCATATAATTAGAAATAAAAAGATGTGGTTCTTTAAAAAAAAATTGATGCGGTTCCAAATGTTCATGTTGAGAAACCTTTGAAAAGAGCCGACTTGTTCATGAATGTCATATCATTAAACACGTCTTCTTTTCCAGACTGTAGTGTTAGATGGGGCTGTGTCTGTGATGAAAAAGGCTTTATATCCGTATCAAATATGTGTTTGCACTTTGCTCGGAGCAGAGATTCACTGCACAGATGCTTCAGCCGAAGTAATCCATCAAATGAAAAATGGAGATAAAATGGCTTGTGAAACTTGCGTCCTCTTTGTGCAATAACCCTGCCTTCGAATATTGAGTGCGAACCCAAGCCCTCCTCCCTCCCTCCGCCGCCATGTTCCCGAGTTTAAAAGCTTTTGGAGATGACTGCCCCTTCTGCTTAATGACGACGCCCTGTCAATCATGCTAACTGACAGAGCGCAGCATTAGCATAACATCTGCTCGTGTCACTTTTGGGCGCACCATTCTTTTGCATACGAAGTCGCTCGCAGACGCCGGCATTGGTCAACGCACCTCAGTCTCATCACCATATATGGAAATAAGGAACTTGTTGAGATAGTGCAAATGGCCCAATTAAGATTTTAGCATGGCTGCGGTAATTAGCGGAAAAACAACGCTGCTACCTACCTACCGTACTGTCTATAGGTGTGTGCATTTTAATAAGCGTCTTGTGTATTTTCCGCCTGGCTGTGTGATTGGTGCTCCGTGAGGCTTGATTATTTCACGCTTTAAGGTGGTGTGTGCGGCGCGTCTCTGGAGCAGGATTAGCTAACAGCATCTGGAAGCCTCACTAATTGGCTCTGCTCTCTCTCTCTCTCTCTCTCTCTGTTTTTCTCTCCCTCTTTCTCTTTTCTCTCTCGCTTTCTCTCTGTCTTTCTCTCTGTTTCTCTCTCACACTTTCTCCCTCTCCCTCCCTCTCTCTCTACACCAGTCCACCTCTGCTCGCGCGTGTGTCAGTGTGAGTGTGTCCTGTAATTGGGGATTACCATGATAATGTGTTTAGCCATGTTCGCTCGCTAAAATCTCCCATTATGTCGGCTGTTGGCTGTTGTCTGCGGTGTGGTCAGCGCGGACACTTATTGGGCTGTCTGCTGGAGGTTTGCTGCTGATTAACCTGGTTCGGCCACACTGTTGTTGCCCATCAGTCACCGGGGCACTTAGCAGTATAATGGCCCTCTGCCACACAGGCCCGATCCTGGCTCACCGGCGCGGGGAGGAGATCAGGACGGCAGCCAGGCGCTAACTGGCAAACCATCACTTCCACCATTCAATACAGTAAATCATGTCATAAGTGCGGCAGGTCTTTTCTGCACAATAACATGTCCATCATTCGATCTCATTAGCGTTACAATATATCAAGATGTGTTAAGCCTCTCTAAACAGACATCTTCTAGAACCGGAATCAAAACAGTTTTATTGCCGCTGTTGGTGAATAAAAGAGTGAAATATAAACTACAATAAAAGGCGAGGACAAAATAAGGTCTTAGAATTAACTGGGCTAGCTTCACAATATACATTTTTCTTCTTTATTTCCATGATTATTTACGTTGGAGATGCTCACTGAAGGCATCAGAACTGTGAATGGACAGATAGGGAATGTAGCAAAAAAAAAAAACCTTAAATATAGATGTTAGATAAATAAAAATTAAAAATAAATAAATAAATA
>JACM01046750.1:0-18625 GCA_000787095.1 Periophthalmodon schlosseri | reverse complement strand
TAATAATAATAATAATATATAATAGTTTTTTGTATGTGGTATTTCCTGTTGAAAACTACACACAATTATGTAAAATTTTGGATTTTTTTTTTCCACTAAATTTCCACATTTTCCATGAGCCCTTAAGTCCATAGCTCTGTTATTGCTATAATGCCATATATTTGTGTATACTGGAACTCCACAAAATGAAAACAAATGTGACGTTTCCTGATGTCCTTGTTACTGGCTCACCATATGAACAAGTAGTGGGAAGATTGAGTTTCTTTGAGATTTGAATACTGTCAGTTTGAACAAAAGGTTTTGCCCATGCTGATTCTCCCATAGACTCCATTATAAATGCATGGTTTTATCTCTGCTATAATTTATTGGGGGGAAAAAAAACAGTTTTCTTTTAATGCAAATTTTCTAGCAGCAATAGTCTCAGATTTTGTGAAATTAGAAAGATTTTCAAAATTGTACTAAATGAAGATATTTTCCTCATCACTAAATGTGTCTCATGTTTTTGATGAGCAGCCCATGTTCACACCTCCTATACCTTTTTCACAAGTTTTCCCTCTTTTACACTATATCAAACTATGTATATCATCATAATGTGGGTTAAAACACAAAGTTTGAAGCCTGAGCTTTAAAATGAATGCTTACCTTAATGATTTTTTTTCTTCCTGTCTTCCCTAAAATGATTGTTTTTACTGTACTTTGTTTACAAATAAGCTGTTTTTACATTGGGGATATAGCACTTCTGATTTGAATACCCACTGAAACACATCTTGAATTTTTTTTTTTTTTTTACTCCAGCCATTCAGACACAAAGAGATAGTCACTAACCAACACATCCAAACCATTTTTGGTGGAAAAAAAAATTCTCCCCTTGTTTCTAGGTTTTTGAAAAACATATATATTTTTTTTTACATAAATTCATTTGGTTTGCCACAGAGAAATAAAAACTTACCATACCAAAATGATTTTCACCTTGATTTTTAGAGTAGGGTTCAAGAAAAGAGTTTATAATGAAAGTCAATGGATACACAAATTTCCAAAACACACTCAGTGTCTACAAAACTTCTCATGTTGTCAGAATTGGTCTGATCGAGATGAAACTCACATAGGTCTAAAAACCTGCAATAACACACATCTGTGTGACTTTTCATGGCAACTGAACAACCACAGCCAAAGTTATCATGATAAATGTACCTCAGATACATTTCCCTTAACAAGGCATAATGCATAACTTGTTTTAGCTTTACGATTTTTTAAATGGCCATCCTTTGCTTTGATCACTGCTTTGGACACTTGGCATTCGTTGACCCTGGCATGGCGCACCTTAAAGTGAGAGCCACTTTGGAGGACTTCAACAAGCTCATTGAAGAAGGCCAAGGGTTTGTAGCGCTGTCGACAAAGGGTGGCTACATGGAGGAATTTGAATTAAAAATATATTTTTAAAAACTGATATCAGTTATTTCACTTTTTTCTTTGCTACATAATTCCATACATCTTTCTACATATGTTTGATGTCTTCAGGTTGTATCCAAAATGAAGGAAGTAGTAAACTGACTGACAGTGTGTGAATAACATTAAAGACATAATATCAGGACCTAGTGATGCCCCAGGTAGAAATGCAGAATAAAAGAACTTCCTCCAAATAAATAGACTCATTTTGTAAAACTACTAGCTCTGTCATGTATTGAACGATAGCTTGATATAGTAATTATCACAGCAGGCCTAGTCATGTCCCCATGCCCTCCCACGCTTCAAGCCAGATTCAGGCAGTACCATCCAATCAGATTTGTTTATTTCAGTGATGCACGAGAAACGCAGGAGCTCACTGGTCACAGATCATTTTAGACAAAACTACATTTCTCTCACCTCAGATTAACAGAATTTAGGGCGTCTCATTGATTCTGCTGAAATCTTTTTTTTCCTTTTTTTTTTCTCGTAAGCAGCCGTATTTGTTCTGAGGGAACTTGGGAGATTCACCAGTGGCCAGACTAACATCTTTGTAAAGTATTGGAGAAGTGTGTATTCTGGTTCCCAGACAAGGAAACATGCAATTTAAAAGTTCCAACATTTCACTTTTTAACTTTTAGAATGTTGTCTGCACCTAAAAAATATAAATAAATTTTAAAAAAAGCATAATCCTGAATTGCATTAGAACAGCTTTTTCAGGCAGAGAAGTCAAGCATGGAGGACCACCAACACACATTCAATCTGCTCTCAAACAAGAGCAGAATACAGACAGAATAAGTTTTATATTTGGGGAAAAATGTACACATTCACAAGAAACCTTTAAGCTACGTCCTCACAATCACAAAGCTCCAGGTAGATCAGGGGCAGTGCTGGAGACCTGTGCTTTATTGAATGTGTGCTAAAATGAGTGCTTTATGTGAAGATGTAATCAAAATGCATATTCACATTTTAATACCTTTGTTTTTTTTACCTTTTATGTTGTTTTTTTCACCTTTTATAAATTCACTTAATGTAAACATGTTCTTTTTCATTGTCTCTACTTGAGCACTTGATAGGTGCTTGATACAATAATATTTTAAAATACTTCCTGACTTGAAATGCTTAGAGCTGAGGATAGTTCAGAAGGAGACGACCCCAACAAACACAATGGCCCTCGTTTATCAAACTTCTGTATGGTGAAATCTGAGCGTATATCTGGTGTATGACTAAAACAAGGTGCTCTTCGGGATTTATCAAAACTGACAAATCATATGCTAGGTCTGGAGGTGGCGTAGTGCACTCATTTCAAACTGCACAGGAAAACAACTTTTATGCATGAACGCAATGCACCTTAATATCTTTGTTTTTTTAGAATCAGCTGAGCCAAAAATGCTGTCGTTATGATTTCCTCTTCAGATAAACGCAGCATTTTTCCGTTTCCGCTCCCTCATGACGTAAATCCCGTGGGTGAGGCCACCGGAGACATGAATATTTTGGGGCGTTTCATTCAAATGACGCTGGTTTTCCTCCCCTGTGTTTATGACCAGCTGCTCGTGCATACAGCAGGATCTGAAGTGTGTGCATAGGTTCATAAATATCACACGCCCTCTGCCGACAGCACAGAACATACACCCAAATATACACCCAACTATATACCCAACTATACACCCAACTATACACCCAAATATACACCCAACTATACACCCAAATATACACCCAAACTATACACCCAAATATACACCCAAATATACACCCAACTATACACCCAACTATACACTATATCCCCAACTATACACCCAAATATACACCCAAACTATACACTATACACCCAAATATACACCCAACTATACACCCAACTATACACTATACACCCAACTGTACACCCAAATATACACCCAAACTATACATCCAAATATACACCCAAACTATACACCCAAATATACACCCAAACTATACACCCAAATATACACCCAAACTATACACCCAAATATACACCCAAACTATACACCCAAATATACACCCAAACTATACACCCAAATATACACCCAAACTATACACCCAAATATACACCCAAACTATACACCCAACTATACACCCAAATATACACCCAAATATACACCCAACTATACACCTAAATATACACCCAACTATACACCCAAATATACACCCAACTATACACCCAACTATACACCCAACTATACACCCAAATATACACCCTTTGCACTGCAGTGTTAAATATACTGCAGTGTTATAATATAGTAAATATGGGCCAGTTACTCAAACTTGGATGAATTCAATCAAATACTACTTCAGTTAAGTTTTTGAGGTGAAAACTGGATTGGTTTCCTCTGGGCACTCTGGTATCCTCAAAAACATATACAATAGGTCAAATCTTTCATCTAAGGTCCTGACCCACTAGCTCAAGATCTGGAGATGGGTCCCTGGGCGCTGACAAGTTGCCACAGTGACACTGAAGGATGGGTCAAATGCAGAGGACACATTTCTATACAGATAGGGGTTAAAAATACTATTGTCAATGTAAAGATGTTTGTTATAGCAAGTTTAAGGGTTCAGTAGTCACAAATGTAAAGAATTAGGTTTAGCATTTGTCTATTTTTCATTGGGATAATTCTTTCTTAAAAAAAAAAAAACACACCCTGTAATCTACTTTTATTAGAATGGACCTACACATTCTTCAACTTGAACACCCTTACATACTTGGAATTTGGCGATTTTATAGAACCAAAAATAGTCAATTGAATTAGCCAGTTTCAATAGCCTTCAGGCGGTGTAGCTAATCTTGTATTCCTATTTGCAGTTATAGGCACAGTGGGGCTATATAGCGTTTATCGAAGCTAATAAGCTAACGTCTCCTCCACGCTAAGACGAACGCAGCAGGGTGCAGATAGAGATGTGTGATCATTCTAAAGGCAATCATCTCAACTACGGCAAGTCATTGAGTCCAATCAGGATAAACGTCAGATGTGTAGCTGAGTGGAAGCTAGCCGCAGGAGATAAATATTCAAATGTGGGAAATGTTAGCATGTGGTTAGCAAGTGTTAGCAGCTCAACAGTTACCAATCATAGCTGTATGGATCAAAGTCCTTCTGAATGAGTGGATAGAGCAACTGCGGACTTTTGAGTTGGTGCCTCAGTGTAATGTTGACATCTAGGTACTCCTTACCAAGATCCTGGTTCAGATCTGGAGAATGCGACATCTAGGTACTCCTTTCCAAGATCCTGGTTCAGATGTGGAGAATGCGACAGCTCGGTACTCCTTACCAAGATCCTAGTTCAGATCTGAGGATAAACGTCAGATGTGTAGCTGAGTGGAAGCTAGCCGCAGGAGATAAATATTCAAATGTGGGAAATGTTAGCATGTGGTTAGCAAGTGTTAGCAGCTCAACAGTTACCAGGTATCATAGCTGTATGGATCAAAGTCCTTCTGAATGAGTGGATAGAGCAACTGCGGACTTTTGAGTTGGTGCCTCAGTGTAATGTTGACATCTAGGTACTCCTTTCCAAGATCCTGGTTCAGATGTGGAGAATGCGACAACTAGGTACTCCTTACCAAGATCCTGGTTCAGATCTGAAGGGAAGAGAAGAGTCCTAACAAACATCCCAATTTAGAGCTTTAATAGAAGATACTTGTGATCAAGTGTCCTTATCTGAGTGCACAGGAAGATGAATTCTCGCGATATTTGTGAGCTCACAAACTCGCGATAATCTATCTTGACATGCTCCTGCCACTTTTTGGGCTGGACCAATGACAGAGCAGCATAGCGGTTTGGACAGAAGCCAAAGACGAAGCACCCAATTAACCAAAACAAACATGGCGACGCCGACTGAAATACTTTGTGGCAGAAATACAGACTGTTTTGTTTGTGTAAAAGGTACAGAGGGAAGTGCTTTGTGTATTTGTGGAGAGAAAGATGTCAATAGGTCATCGTAGATCATCCCAGACTGATAAATGTGTAAAACTCATTTCAGAGTGGTACACCTCACTCTGGAGTGAGCTACACATCAGTCTGGAATGAATGTTCTTGCATCTCCAAAAAGACTGACTCTTATTTGGTCTGGAGCCTCCTCCTGTTCGATGTATGATTTAGGTGACGTGCCACCTCCAGGAAGTAGATACTGTACCTCTATAGACGTAATTTTTTGTTCTTTTTATCAGTCTGTAATAAAATACTACAGCTTGGAAACTCAGTTAAAAGTCAGTATAGGTTTACTCAGAGGGCATTCACGGTGTGGGATGTGGCTTCCCTGTGGTCTAAGGGAGAATGCTCAATCATTTATTTAAACCTCTTCCCAAAGGCCTTGTTCAGGTCAGCTCTGGGCTTGTTTGAGAACTGTCAAATTGAAACCAACGCCACCTCTCTCACTTTGATATTTTGTTTGAAACACAGTGTGGCAAACCAATCACTGCGGACTTGTGTTCCGGATAAAGTCATTTATCAAAAGAACTGCACCACGACTGACACAGCTATGGGGGATTAAGAATTACTGCAGGCACCATACCACCAGTCAGACCATTTACAGCAAAAGGTGGTTCATTTATAAAGCTCTCCATTACACTCACATCAACAATCAGCGGTATCCACTCCTCCTGACAGGATGCATGCTGAGATTGAATTAGGGCTGAAAAGCAGATGACATATTTCTCCGCAAGAACAATAACAGCGTATACCTTAAAGAGGGAGCATTACATTTCTATGAGGTTTTAATTGCTAAGATGTAACACATTTAGCTCACCATGTCACCTTTTACTGTACTGAAAATGTTATATTTGCTGAAACCAATGTATTAATGTGTTTAATAAGTTTCTGTTTAATTTTTGTTCCCCATGCTAAGTCACTCCCCCTTCAGAGCGCTATCACAACACAATCAGCGTGCATCCAGCTAATGAAACTACTGCCCATCGCAATGTTTGTCCAGTTATTGTGTACAGTTGTATCATGCTTTTGTATATTTATGGAGATTGTAGTGTGGGAGCATGGGTGACGTAGGCTTGTGAGCGGAGCATTGCACAGAATCTTACAGCTAACCATAAAGAGGGTTTGAATAGGGTCAGGGAGAGATCGCTAGATTGCTCAAACATGCATGACATCTAAAACCTCTTCAGGCATGTTTTTGATGAGGAAACAACTTTATAACTTGGTAGAAAGCTCCAAAAAGCTGATTTGGCTTAATACGCTCTCTTTAATCACAACTTTGCCACATGCAGGTGTTTAGGCAGCAACCACAGACACTGACCACAGAGGCTGACCACAGAGGCTGACCACAGAGACTGAATAATCAAAAAGGCCTATTTTGCTATTATATTTTTGTAATTTCTACCTCCATTTGGTGGTGCAGCAGGAGTGCTCACTACCAGAAACATTACAGTGATTCCCAGAGTGGAAGGTCACAGTTGAAGTAGGTGGAGATAAGTTAAAAAAAAAAAAAAAAAAAAAGCATTTTCATCTGACAGAGAATCACTACATTAAAAAGAGTAACTGAACAAAACAACTATAGGTATATGATTAAAAGAACTATACAAAAAGGTATAACAATTACAGCTCAATTACAATTCATCTTGGGTTGCTAGTGCCTTAAACAAGAGACATTGTGCTTCTATTGTGAGTCTGTTATATAGTTATAATCTATGACACCCATGGATCGCTATGTTACAATTTGGACATTCTAAATCGCAATATTGATCTAAAACGACTTAATAAAAGAAACAAACTGCGGTGCCCAATGGGAGCTGATGTCGCTCTAACCGTCATTACAACAAAGAGCCGTGCAGCTGTCAGCACCTCAGATGGATGGCTGCACATCACGCCAGAAAGTAATAGACTTTTTTTCTTTTTTGTTTGCACCAGAATGGCTACACGAGGCTGCTGAGTCTGACACATATCACCGATTAAGAAAATAAAAATGGAGAATGAAGTAAGTATAGAGCAGTGGGCGTGTCCCAGTGGCGGTGAAAATGGGGTAAATCGGAGCAATGACGTTTTGAATACAGGAGAATTACTCAAACATGCAAGAATCACACTAAATACAATTTTGAGAGTGTAAATGAGAAGGGAAACAACTATAACCTGGTTAAAAGTTCCAAAAAGTTAATTTTGCATAATCCACTTTAACCTGCAGAGAGACGACACACACGTGTGTTTCTCATTCTCCGTATATGGACAGGCCTCATGTGAAAGAACCTCCAGAATTTACTCACTGAGCTGCAGAGGCTGCACTAGCACTAGATCATGATGGCTGCAGGTGCTGAGGTTTAGATAGTGACCATTCACATCAGAGAGGGTATTTTTTAACTTACATACAGTTCCTTTAAGTAATGGGCAAAAACCACTCCTTTAATATATCCTTTCTAACAAAACCAATGATAGAAATGATAACAATTTTTAAAGCAGACCTATTATGCAAAATCAGCTTTTTTTGAGCTTTTAACCATGTTATAGTTGTTTCTCCTCACCATTTACACCCTTGAAGTTGTTAGACTGTTTTGTGAATATTTGAGCCATCTTTAATTGCTTATTTTCAAGACGTCATATTGCTCACTGTAGTGATGCACAGCTATCTATCAGATATGCGGACTGTGTTGTGATGGCGTTTATGGCGAGGTCGGGTCCCATTGGGCATTGCGGTTTTCTAACACAGAAGTCAGTGAACTTGTTTCTTTTATTAAGTCGTTTATATTGCGACTTAATAAAGAAACAAAATGTCCAAATTTAAAATGTCCAAATTATTAGGTAAATTAAAACTATTGAGCAGACAAACGGTCTTCTTTATTTGAACATGGCTTTAAACCATGTTATACCTAAAGTTGTATTTTATTTCATTCACACATGATTAACCCATTATCTTTAGTGCTCTGTTCCACCTTGTGATGTCATGAAGCGGTAATTTTCAAGCTAACAGCTTCTCTTAAGTTTTTGTTTAGTAGAGATTGGCAATTCTGGGGCTGAAATTATCCAAATGATTCTAATGGAGGTGTATGGAGTTTAAAAACATAGTGGAGCACTTCCTGTATTACCATATGACATCACAAGGTGGAGTGTTTTCTGCTTGAGAGAAGAACTCAGCCTAAATATGCAGGGTTTGTGTGTTAAACGTGTGTGAATGAAACAAAACACAACTCCAGGTCTGTTTTTGATGTGGAAATAACAATATAACACAGATCAGAAAATAGCATAATGTGGGCTCTCTAATAGAAGCTGATCCCAGGTTAAGTATCTCAAATCCTCTAAATTACCTGTCACCTAAACGCACCCCGCACTGACAGATCCCACGTCCCCTGAACACATCGTCCACTTGTGCACTCTATTATCCAAATGTCAGCCTGCGTACAGTCATTTGTCATAGTGTGATGTTAGCATTAACAGTTAGCGTTGTACAGTAGCGTGAAGTCACTTTTATGGGTAGACAAGCAGACTTGGGGTAGACATCAATATTTAGTTAAACATTTAATAACACCACTTTTTATACAAACTGCATTGCAAATGAGTACATTTATTTTTACTGACTATTTTAAAGTCAAATTAGAGAAGCCTAGACCTATAGTTTATCATATATATATTTGTATATTGGGCTGAATTTGTCCTACTCCTACACCTTATTTATGGAGCTGAGCCTTCAGTACTACTGACTACTGCACTGGTCAGACAGATGCACTGGTCTGACAGATGCACTGGTCAGACAGGTGCACTGGTCTGACAGGTGCACTGGTCTGACAGGTGCACTGGTCTGACAGGTGCACTGGTCTGACAGGTGCACTGGTCTGACAGGTGCACTGGTCTGACAGGTGCACTGGTCTGACAGATGCACTGGTCTGACAGGTGCACTGGTCAGACAGGTGCACTGGTCAGACAGGGGCACCGGTCAGGCAGGTGCACTGGTCAGCCTCATGTGTCATAAAAGTCCCCTTAAACACAGCCTTGCATTAGAACTGCACGCTGACACTCACTTCTCACAGACGCAAATCAAAACCACGTCTTTCCTGAAGAAACGTCCTGTATTTCACTGAAGCGAAGCAACGCTAGAACAGTTACATTTTCCTCCACACACGTGTAGTTCTGTTATTCCACCAAGGCTGTCGCTCCTTCATAAACACACAGGTCACAGACAAAACAGGCTCCTAGCTGCCTCAGCTGCTGTCACTCCACTGCTCCGTCCGGATCCTCCATTTCACACAAACTAGCCCTGAAACTAGCTCATGTTTGATTAAATGTATGTATTTCTAACTAATATCTAATCATTAGAAACGTAAAGCTAAAAGTGAGTTATTTTACTCACTTGTGTTGAAAGTTGGCGCTGCTGTCATCACCTGTTGCACATGTGCAACCACTAGAAATCTCCTCAGATGCTTCATTCCTCCATGGGTTCATCATGGGTCTTATTTAGCGCTGTTTGAGCCATGGATCTATTCAAATGCGATCGTCAGCACACATGGGTTTATTCAGCACTGTTTGAGCCTGCTGTTGTTCTTGGTACACATGCACAAGCCTCTAAAAGAACCCGCTGGCCTCTCCGGCTGTAAAAGCACATGTAGAGAGTGTGGCATGGCATGGCCTCCGTAGGAATGCACCGATCTGATAATGATAAAACTTGCTGGATCAGATATCGGTTTCCAAATGTCGGTTCAGCCGATATCCTGGTTGGACCTACAAATGGATGTAATAAGACTATTTACTGGTTGTAGTTGGCCCAGAAAGTCTCATATAGGCCTGTCACAATAACACAGCTTGAAGCACGATATATTGCTATAGAGAAATATAACGATAATCAATAATACTGAAACTACTTTATGCCAGTGACACAAAGCAGGATAATCCCAGTAAAGCTATTTTTAAATAGACAAATAGAATAAAGGCATAAGCTACGGCGTAATGAACTAATAATTAGCCAGAGAAGTTATTTATTCAACTTTCTGTGGCTCAAATCTTATCACATTATATAAAAATGACAAAAATCTTCCCACTATTGCGAAGAAAATGTACACATGATAAATATTGAGCAGCAAAATAGCTTTCATATATTGAACAATAAGTCAGTATAGTAATTATTGTGACGGGCCTAGTCTCATAATGTTTGAACTTTACAAAGCTGTTTTCTTGTTACTGAAGAGATAAATAACAGCTACATAACACATTTGGAGCAGTTTTTATTTTTCTTTAAAGGAAAATAAATGCTGTTTTCAGGCTCTGTACTGGTATCTGTTGCTATTTATATATATATTCAATTTGTAGTAATGGAATCGACATTGGAACTGAAAAAGCTGGAATGGTGCATCCCTAAGCAGAGTACAACACAAGTTAGAAACATTCCAAACCGCGCTTGATGCTGTCTGCTCAGTGGCCAGGAGGGTGTACTCAAGGACACTGTGACGACAACAATGCTTTAAACAGGCAGAAGTGAGGGGAAAATGTGATTATTTGGATATAATTCATAACTATTTAATTATACTTTTGACTGGCCGTGATTTTATATTTTATTGACCCTGATTGTCCTGACCACATGCCACTGGCGTAGCTTCACTTAGCTTTGAAGGGCACTGTCTATCTGTGATCCAAACGCACAGCCTTTTCAGATGACATGAGCGAGGGGGGGAGTTTCAGCTGATTGGCTGAAGCTCTGATGGGAAAGGTGAGAGAGCAAATTTTGATTGGTCCGTTTGATTTCCTGGAACAGAGTGGGGAGAAGGTGAGATGATTTATAAAGGGGAGGATATTGCAGGGTTCTTGTTGTCAGAGTGATGGATAGAGGCGTATTAGAAAGACTATTAGGATTCTTGTTGTTATTTCGTATAATAGGGTATAGCAGAAAATACACAGATATTGAGGAAGACATTACATTTGGAGTCCATCTTGGAAGACTCCTGGTTTTGTCTTCAATAGACCTGGCACAGTCCTGTTTTAGACCTTGTTTATTCCGGTTTTGGTTTCAACCTGGTTTAGTCTTGTTTTAGTCTTGGTACTGATTTACTGATTTTGTTACTGACTTAATGCATGCACAACATACCTGGAGTTGCATTTTGCTTCATTCACGCTTGTTTCATCCATCCATTTTCTTCCGCTTATCCAGGTCCCTACGGTGGGACCCCAACGTGTTCCCAGCCAACAGACAGTCCCTCCAGCGTGTTCTGGGTTTTCCCTGGGGTCTCCTCCCGGTGGGACATGCCCGGAGCACCTCCCTGGGGAGGCGTCCAGGAGGTGTCCGGAACAGTTGCCTTCAGCTGGTTGAGGAGGAGCAGTGGCTCTACTCCAAGCACCTCCTACCCTATCTCTAATGATGCGTTCACACCTGGGCGTCAGGGGTGTCGAGTTTATATGCAAAGTCTACAGTGGACGTGCGTCTTGGCTGCCCTTCGTTTTCAGCATCAGAGCGGTGAAAATCTGGCGTTGAGCATTCACGCGTCGGACGCATCGGACACTCTGGCATCTGATGCTGTGGATGCGTGAACAGAGTTGAAAAAGCTGAACTTTTGGCATTTGACACGCAGCGTCAACCAATCAGAGACTACGCTTCAGTGACGTAGCGACGTCATTATCCATAAAAAGTAGGAAGACATCAGCTACAAACTAGCGGCAACTTAATTATGCTGGGTGCACCGGCTAGCAAAAAGGCTAGTCACGGACCCATACACGCTGCCGCTGAGCCGATCGCCCCCATTGATGGGTTTTATGTAATAAATACACTAAAGCCACTCTCTCAACCTGGTCTGCATTGTTTTGTTTTGTTTTTATGTTATTGTAGATTTAATATCAACAACACTACTCCTACTCTGCTGCACAACTAACCTAGGTCTGTCTGTGCTGGTCAATTCCACCACCAGCATACATTGCCTTCACGGTGTATTTAGCCACAAGTTAAAGAAAAGACCACCACATGTAGCATTTGGTTTATCCCTGACTTAGCCCTTAATTCCACCCGGCTTTGTTCTGGGCATACTGTATACTTATATTGTAGCGGTATAGACCTGGTTTATGTTGCATTCACTTGTAATCAATCTGCAGCTCAGTGGGATAAAGCATTCTCTGATCCACAAAGCACCCTGGTCTATCCCCCACCTGTCAGCACATAGGCCTACACAGAGAGAGACGGAGGGAGGGAGAGAAGGGAAGACGGATATGGACATATTTTTATATAGCGCATTTCCACGTTCAAGGCATTTAAAGCACTTTACATCAAGGAACCACTCACCCATTCACACGCACATTCACACAGCAGTGTACACAGACACTGGGGGCGAGGTGGGTTAAGTGTCTTGCCCAAGGATACAATGACTATTCATCTGTGGAGGGCTGGAATCACACCAGCAACTTGTGAATCAGTGGATCTGACTGCTCAAGTAATGATGTTCATGTCAAGAGCAGGTCTCGAACCGCCAACCTTCAGGTCAGTGGACAAATGCTTTAACAACTGAGCTACTGTCGGATATCAGGGGTAAGAGTGAAAGAGTGAAGTGAGAGGGAAAGGGATGTGTACATGAGAGAGACAGGGTAAGAGAAAGAGAAAGAGAAAGAGAAAGAGGGGGAGATAGATATAGAGAGAGTGAAATGGATGGTCTACAGAGAGAGAGGAGAGAAAAAAGAGGAGAGAGAGAGAGGCAGGGGGATAGAGAGAATGAAAGTGAAACAGAAAGGGATCGCAAACAAGGAGAGAGGAGGGTGAGTGAAAGGCAGAGAGATGGATGAGAGTTAGTCAGAGGAAGGGAGGCCATTAAATAGAGAGAAAGGGATGGTATACTGGGGGAGGGGGGGGGGGGGGCGGGGGGGGGGGGGGGGGGGGGGGCACAGAGGAGAGGAGAGAGGAGATGGGAAAGAGAAACATGGCATAGAGAAAAGGAAAGGTTAGAGAGACAGACAGAGTGAGAAAGAGAAGAGACAGAGGGACAGATGTGTGAGCAGATGTCCGGCAGAATGGATAATCTGCTGGACTATGGACTGTGGGGTTTCCTCCAGGCTCCATCAGAATCTCCAGCAGACAGACAGCTGAGCCTGGGCACCACTTCATTACAGGGCACAGAGCTATACTGACTGTGTGAGGGGGTATTATGCAAAATCTTTTTTTTTTTTAAAGCTTTCCACCATGTTAAGGTACATTCAGATTGGATGCCGCAAAACCTATGTTAGCCCTAAGTAGAGGTGCGTTGACGTGTGAGAAAAAGCGTTTTCCAAATCTCGAATCGAGCAGCGCAAACGAGGCGAATGGGCATTCAAGAAAAGGGCAGAGTACGGTCACTGCAACCACAAAAGTTTGAAATGACATTTTCACAGCCCTTGATGACAAACAAGATTGTGTAGCACTGTTCTGATTTAACTAAAGCTTTTGTTTCAGTAGATCATAAAATCTTCTTGAAGCGCCTGAAGCATATTGGATTTGACAATGCTACATGTAATTGGTTGCAAAATTATCTTTCAAACAGAACCCAGGCAGTAGTAGCCGATGGGTTTAAATATTTTTGTTTTTACTTTGAGCTTAAAAGCATAATATAACGATTTTCCCTCATCATTTTCTTTCTCAAGTTGTATTATGAGTGATTCATGCATCTTTGCGTAATCCTGTATTGTCCTGGGTTGGAGACGTGAGTGCTCAAAAATTTCAGTTATCACCTACCTCCTATCTCCGCCCACTTCTCTGTACTTGCGATCATCAAAAAAAAACTTCCCCGTCATACATGTAGGGTTAAAAATATTGCATACCTTTTTTCAACAATAAAAAAGAACATCGGAGCTAGTCCCCTGCATTTTCTCTTATAGCGTGAATAATCAAGAGAGTGTTAGCTGGTACCAACTCATCGACCACATTTAGGTCAGAGACGCGTTTGTTGAGTGTGTAAACCTCTTGGTGTTTTATTTTAGATCATAATTAGCATGTAAAAGTGGCAACTGAGGTAAAAGCTAACACACTTTCAGTTGAGATTTCTGAACTACTGGACTACTAAACCTCCCCTTTTACATGTGACTGGTGAGCAGACCAGCTAAATAAACATGTTATATACTTTATTATGGGGATTTGGCGTAACTCCAGGCAGCATCGGTGCCAAGTAATCAAAGCAACGGGCAGAGAAACCGAATTTCATGCCTATAAATCTATACATGAAATACATTTGTCATAGTTTGATAGACGCATATGGTCATTTCATCCAGACCCTGTAGGTCTGTTTATTTTCCCCAGCCCAAGTGAGTAAACAGCCTGAGGGGTGTGTTCTGTTTGAGCCATGCCACAGGGTTAGCATCATGCTGTCTCAAATGTGGCAGGCTACATACAGAACGCTGACACGGCCAAAAATAAAGCACTGGATCTCTTACTCCAGCGAACTTCATGTCCTCTGTCACTACATCCAAAAACATAGAGCCAAAAACTGCGTAACCTTCTGGAACTAGCACATCACTGGCATGATTCGATGGAAATAGAAAGTTAAAACTATACTAAATGAAGATAAATACATTGTGTGCCATACTGTGGAATATTATAGCCAAAGGAACAACATTTCCATGGAAACAAGCAGGAGGAAGTACCTCTCCAAGCCAACATTTGTTTACAGTGCATATTAAAGGGGCTATTACACTTCTATGGGATATTAATTGTTAACACATAACATCTCAGATCTCCATGAGGCAACACTGTGGCTGACTGGTTATCACTCATGCTCCACAGCAAGAAGGTTCCAGGTATGATCCCGGGACGTCCAGCCCTTTCTGTGTGGAGTTTACATGTTCTCCCTGTGTCTGGTGGGTTTCCTCCGGACACTCCAATTTCCCCCATCAAACCAAAACATGAACAATCAGATGTCAGTAGTACTCAGATTTACTTACTTTTACTCCTACTTGAGTAATATTTTTATTGAAGTAACAGTACACTTACTTAAGTAAAAGTTGTGGTTCCTCTTCCCACTGTGAGTAATTCTACAAAAGCTTTATGTTGACAATATGAAATGATTTGAACATTGTTTCTTGCGTAATTCTACAAAAGCTTTATGTTGACAATATGAAATGATTTGAACATTTGTTTCTTGCGCCACTCCTTCAGATATGATTTAGTTTGTCTCATTTTTGTCTTTCCTTTGAAAATACCAGATATTGGGCAATATATAATATATAATAACAATAAATAACACAAAATAGAGTCAACTGGACAGTAAAAAAACAAGCTAAACCCTCATCCTAACTCTGAGCATGTTGAGATTGTCCGAAAGTGTCCTAAAAGTCAGATATTGATAATACAGTTAAATATTTACCCCATTTTCTTGTAATAAGTACAGATATACTCTCAAAGCAGCTCTTGGGGTCAAAATGCGCTCCAGATAAATTATTGCGTATGTAAATGTGACTGAGCAAACAATTTGGAAATGTAGATGGCCCAGTAAAGACCAATCTGGGAGTTAATAGTCAGCAGCGCTAAAAACTGCAACATTTAAACCACACTACAAGTTAGGCTAGGTTTGTTAGCTGAATTACACAGACATAAATACTTTATATTTGAATTTATTGATATGTTGGTTTAGGTTAGTTTAGGGTACACAAGAGTTCAATAATCATACTTATACATGTAGAGTACACACAGGACACAGAGAGAACATGCAAACTCCACACAGAAAGGCCTCACACCCAGCCTTGGAACAGATCTGGGAATGCATTTGGTGTTTGAAATAGACCCACTTAAAGAATTATTTATTTTAGGCAGGTATTGTAATTGATGAATGATAGATTGTTGTATATATAACGCCTCATTTAGACCAACCAGAGATGTGTTTGTGTAACCAGGGCTGTTTACTTTGATCATGGACATTTTCTATGCCTCATGTGAAAGCTCAGAACCTCCAGAATTCACTCACTGAGCTGCAGAGGCTGCACTAGCTCTAATTAATGATTAATTAATGATTAATGCTATGGTTTAGGTCGCCACAGAGGTGGGTAGTACTCGGTTACATTTATTTGAGTAATTTTTTAAAGAAATTGTACTTTTCAGATTACTTTTCTAGCAGCAAACTTTTACTCCTACTTGAGTAATATTTGTATTGAAATAACAGTACTCTTACTCGAGTAAAAGTTTTGGTTACTCTTCCCATTGTGTCTCTACAAGTGACAAAAGTCTACATGTCGACAATATGAAATGATTTGAACGTTTGTGTTTCTTGCACTGCTCTTTCAAATATAGTATAGTTTTTTTTTTCTCATTTTTGTGTCTATCCTTAGAAAATAACAGATTTTGTGTATTATTTAAGTGTTTGTCCTTCAAATGACATTAACTTTAAATTATAACTAAGATGTTACATCCCGACAGTTAAGTTACTCCTACTTGAGCAGTAGATTTCCCAAATTCCCCACTGCACAGCGTGTGGTCTAAGCTCTGATGCAACCACATGCAGTCTGAGCCAGGGGTAAATGAGAGAGTCATGTGAGGCTCTTTCTGCTTTCTGATTGGATAATCTTCTTGAGAACCAAAACACAAAATTATAACATAAACAACTTGGTCATCATGTCCAATGTTTTTGTAATTAAGAATAAATCAGCATTACAATTGCTATCAATAAAAGTTATATTTGAATATTGTTACCTCGTCTCTGGTGAAAAAGTTAGGTCATGTTTATGGAATTTAAAATCAAAATCTTACGTACAGTCCTTTAAATGATCTATCAATTTTATGTTCTAATATTGTGTCCTGTATAAAAGAAACTATATTTGTCATCAGAATGTATCACCTGCTGGGAAAAGACAGACGCGTTATAGAGGCGTGGGCTGGACTTGTGGTATTCTCATGATGCTTATGTAAGACTATAGGAGGTGTATAGGAGACTGTGTGACTGTGTGAGGATAACACAATTTACACACTCAGACATGTTTAACAAAAACACTGGAGAGTTCTGACATGGAACAGACACTAAGGCCCAATCCCAATGCTCTTTTGCACCCCCTGCCCTTTAGCCCTTACCTCTTTCTCTACCCCTTCAAAATGGGGGCTAAGGGGAAGGGCTGAAAACACAGCAATTGGAAATGGGACAGGACTCGTTTTGTTTGCTTATTTTTTCTATTTATCACAAGCCCAGTGCTGTGTGCTGTCATTCATGGATATGTCTACTTAATTAGGGTTTTATGATCATTATAATATAATTATAGAGACTAATATTATAGACTACCTGAGGCTATATCACTATATTATATAGGCCTATATATTATAGGGACTATATTTAGGTTAAAAGCTGTATTCATAATAATTTTACCTATTATATATTATAATCCAGAAATATAACATTTTGCAAGCTCAGTGAAACACACACACACACACACACTAATGATTAGGCTACTGCACTGATTAGTTACGATGCTATAAGCTGCTTTTATTTAACTGAACAAAAACACAATCTTATAATAAATGTCAAAGTCATTATTAGTTATGTTTGAGAGTTTATTTCACCAGTGCATTTCCTTGTTTCTTGAAATGTGCATCTGGATTTGCTGCGTTTGAAAGGGCACACAGCCCTTTGCCTTAGCCCCACCCCTCGCTACTCAAGAGAATTGGGATACGCCTTGGTATCTCATGAATGCACAAAATGAGGGGGAAGGGCTATGTTTATTTGTAGAGAATAATTTGTACACAAAGTAGTTTTAAGTATGATATTTCTGCTTCTGTAATGTTATAACGAGCCCATATGATTCTACCTTTAAAAATACAATATGGAAGTTTTAGGTGATATTATTGTTTTGGCTGAAATGTTCCACAACAACAACAAAAAACCCTCTTCCCCTTGGAGACCAGCAGGTGACTCAACCAAACCAAGTATTTTAGCAATAAAAAACATTTCTCTTTTCTTGCCTCGTCCAGTACTGGATTCCTTGGTTCCTCTTCAACAGAGTGCTGCAGGCAAGACAATGATGTTTCATACAGCAGGCAACAATCCTTTTTACCTGTGTCAAGTGGGCCGTGTATTGTGTGAATTGTCATGAAAATGTCTTGGTATATCTGCCCTATGCAAAATCAGTGAGTGAATTCTGGAGGTTCTGAGCTTTCACATGAGGCCTGGCCTGTATACTGAGAATGAGAAAAACTTGTATGTGTCCTCTGTCTGCAGGTTAAGGAACTGGCAACCCAGGTTCAGCTGTGATTGTAATTTTTTAAACTATAAGATAGCAGCTTACATACACCCCTCTACATATACAGTTGAAACCAGAGGTTTATATAC
>KN468814.1:62453-73886 GCA_000787095.1 Periophthalmodon schlosseri | reverse complement strand
ATAATAATAATAATAATAATACTTCATTTTTGTTTAGATCTGATTCAATGGGATAGGAAAATAAACCTACTTTGAACGGTCACTTTGTGTTTAGACCTGATGAAGTCCATGATTTGGTCCAATTCCATGGTTCTAATTTAGTTTAATCCTGGCTTAGTCTCATTCACACTTGCACATACACTAGATGCAAATTTGGGACTAAACAGTACTAAACCTGAATCTAAACTTGGACTAGACCAGGACTAAACAAGGACTAGAACAGGACCAAACCAAGTACATATCAGGAGTAAACTGGTCTCAAATTAAGACCAAATAAGTGAGAACACACCCTTACTTTAGCTTGGTTTAGTTAACATCCTGCCTGCCCTGCCTTTTAGCTCTTGTTTAGCCCTCATATTGTCTTGTTTAGTATCTTGCTTATTTGATCTTGGATTTGAAGTTGAAGCCAGTGGATTATCTCCTTTATCCTCCCACCTTTACACTATTAATTACTGTTTTTAGCTCATTAAAAGTGCTAGGCAACTTGTCAAATACATTTTTAGAAGCTATGTCAAAGGCTTGAGAGAATCATTTCCTATTTCCTCTCCCCTAACCTCCTTGCTCTGACCCTCTCCTGACTCCTCCATCACAGTGTCCTCCACTCCTCCCCCAGCGCCAGAGATCACACCCCCAACCCTCATCTCCCAAGAGAGATGGACCAGTCTGAGAAAACATAAAAATGTCATGTCAGGTCTTAGATCCAAGAACACACACATGCATTTTTCATGAGGGATAACCCATGACACGTAATACAAGCAGAGAGAATTCAATCCGGAAAAGAGTTATACTTGGGTGCAGGTGCAGCATACAAAATATGTTATAGAGGAGAAGTTTCAGTAGATTCACAGAGGCATTATTCAAGAAGTTTTTGTTTTTTTTTTCCCACCAATATTGATTGGTGGAAAAAATTGGTGATTAATTTAATAGACAAGACAGAACAATATCTGACCTGATTTCCCATTTTTGACATCCTTTTGACAAATTCCATATTTGTGTATACAATTGCATGTATTTTATGTTTATGGCAGTCAAGTTGAGCAACACACACACAGCCATTCAGGCCAATGATGCAAGAAGACAATCTTCATGGTAAAAGAATAAGATTAGTTTTACTATTGGCCTTGGCTATGTAATTCATTTTGAAATATCTCTGTATGTGTGCATTATTGTAACGAACTTCATTGTTGAATTGTAGCTTAATTGGAGAATCTATAATAGCCTTTGGGTGAATGGCCTGAAGCAGAGGTTTGACAGCTGGCTGCTACTACGCATGCGCAGAAAACCGGCGAGGCATTCCATCAGTGTAAAGCTAACCGGAAACACTCAAAACAAAAACTTTACCGATCGTTAAAACTTGATTTAATTGGTTATACCTAGAAATACTTCGTTGACACCTTACTAACTTATATACAACTACTTGAAGTAAAGATACATGTTATTTAATGTTGTTTTAGAACCAAAGTGTGTGATGTTTAAGTCATTTTGTACGAATTGTGTTTTATTTTGAAATCACCAAACCGGATGTTTACTTCTTTATCTTTCTTACTTTATACTTCAGGGAGCAGCTGGACAGCGAGCAAGGAAATAACCCGGAGAACTCGGCATATTTTCGCCGGCCGAACCATAATATGCGCATATCGGGACTTTTCTGGCTGAGGTGACCGCGATCCGGGCCTGATTAGCGGAGGACACGATGGCGCTAGTGACGGTCCAGCGGTCGCCTACCCCGAGCACTACCTCCAGTCCCTGCGTGTCTGTGAGTATATCGGTGAACTGGCGTGACATTTGCACTACCGGGCTTCCTCCGTGTTCATAGGTGTGTCAAAGAGAGGATAATAAGGCTTCAGGCTGAGTCAGATGGTTTATTTTAATGTGAATTTGAGGTAACATTAGCGATCTGAACCAAATAAGTGGTGTAAACTCACTTTTTAGAAGCATTTTAGATTTTGAAGACTGCAGATGTGTTCATAATCTAGTTCATTAAAATACCTTATATGTGCAAGGCCCCTGTCTATGTTATTGTGTTGGATTTGTGACAGTTTCATTTAACATTAAACAAATAGTTTCACTTAGGGTAGTAATTAGGGTTACTTTCCTATTTATTTTCTGGTGACATAAATATGTATATAAAGTGTGTTTTACTTTCAGCGAATGTTCTAACTGAGCATCTTACCAAATCAATGTTACTGCATTGATTGTAACTGAAGACAAGCATGATATGCACTTTTACTGAACAAAGCATATCGAATCACAACTTCACAGCACTCTCAAGCCAATACATTTTATCCAGCAAGGCAAAAGATTAAATTACACTTTATAGAAACACTATTTTTAAGGAGGATACTTTGTTTAATTCAGATGTAGACTTGATTTGATCTAGTTATAGTCCTGGTTTAGGTCTGGTCTGGTTCAGGTTTAGTTCCGTGTTTAGTCTAAATTTTAATGTGGTTTTTGTGCAAATGTGAACCCACCCTAACATTCATTTTAACGTATAAATAATACAGGATTGTTCTTCAACCTTCTACAGTGCTGGATGCCGATCATTTGTGCACGCTAAAACTTAGTGTGTTACTTTGGCATCTGAACTAATACTAGCAATGATGTTCATGTGACATCGCATCGAGACTTCGTATAGTTTAAAACTGAGCTGGAAGACTGGTCATGATATGGTGTGATTTGCTGTTTAACTGTCAGATTGCAGATTTGTTGACATTGATTGTGGTTAAAATCTCTGTACGGTAATTACATGGACCTAACCACCTATGTTTTCTTTGTTAGTATCAATAAACAAATGTAAAATTATTTCCTCAGAAAGTTAATAACACCAAAAAGATTATAGTTTAGGGACTTTAAGCCATAAGATTAATATGGCATGTTTGTGGAGACAGTCCCTAACAAATAAGGTTCAGCATTTGTGGATCATAAGTTTGGATATTTCTTCCAAAAGCAATGAATCTCCTGTAGAGTTATATAGGCCCCTGCTCTCCATCTGAAATTACGACGATCATCAAATTATATTAACTTGAACACAACCAATTTATTCACTATTGGGTACAGGATAGGGCTGTACAATATTGGAAAAAACATCTAATTGTGATTTTTCTAGAGTGAGATTACGATTAGATTTGCAATTAATGTTTTGGCAATAGGATTTAGTTCAAAGTTCACATTTAACCACATCCAGGAGTATTGACAAAAAGACTGAAATATGAACCGACAAACTAATACAAGAATCACATTTCAGAACACGTTTTACAGATCTAAAGTACAGGACTAGTAGTTTTTATGCAGAATAAGACAGAATTTTTGTTGTTACTGGAGACATTATGGTAAGTTTTTATGCAGAATAAGACAGAATTTTTGTTGTTACTGGAGGAAATTATGGTACTCGAAAAACCTTTTGCGATTTGTTAATTGTGTCCATTCAAATTGCGATTTCAGTTTGATTGTGATTACTCTTGCAGCCCCAGTCATCAAATTATCAAACCTAAAAACAACATGGGATACGGGATTTGCTGTGGGCACAGTCAGACAGATAAAACACCAAAAACACCAAACACCAAAACACCAAAAAACCCCAAAATGGTTTATTCCTAACTGTCTTTCTGCTTTACCATCTCATGACTCCTTCCATAACCACAGTTAGTGTCGCATTGACAGTGAATGAGGATAATCTATGTAAAGCAGGTTAGTGTAACAGGGCTGTCAGATCATTCAGACTTAGCGGGACACTTTCTGATCCATTGTGACATTTTGAAGCTTTGCACAACTGGCTTCAATCATCACTAGCATCTTTCACCTTCTTAATTTTCATGTTCATGTTGACCTTTTTAGACATAATTCCTGACTGTAGCTGGTTGAAAATAACAGGGCTGGGTGATATGACTTTTTTATCTTTATATTGATCAATCATGATTTTTGGCTGTATTTTAACTACAAAATGTTTATAAGTCATCAGTCAGATCATTAATTAGAAGGTAGTACCACAACTTCTCTCTAAAACATTGTAACAGTGTAATGCTTCAAATGTTTTATTTATTACAAATGAAATAGGCTGAATGAAAAATATCGAATTGCAATTTTTCTGGCAAATAATGCAATTGTGATTAGATAGAAGTTTTGAAGTATTGACAAAAAGACTGAAATATGAACTGATAAAGTAACACAAGAGTCACATTTCAGAACATATTTGTACAGATCTAAAGGTTAAAGGTCTAAGGGTTAGCAGATTTTATGCAGAGTAAGCCTGGATATTTTGTGGAGGAAATGATGGTACTCTTGCAGCCCTAGTTAATGCTAATTACAACATTAATTAATTTCAATTTGTTGACGACAACCATGAAGTCACATATTTCTGTCATGATATAAATAGGTCAACTCATGATGAAATTCCTTAACAGATACAACTGTGTAATTGTAGCTGAAAGGTGCCTTTCTTCTGAATGTTTTCAGAAATGCACAATTTTTAAAACCGTAACATGAACCTTAAAACTCTATTAGAATTGTGGCTAATACTGTTTCTTTCATAGGACACCATTATACAAGCCTGGAAAACAGTAGCTCCTTGTCTGTTGATTTATGTACAATCAAACACTATTATTTGGCTGGTTTTATTTTTCAGATCAAAGTAAAATGTCTCTTGAATAGTTGTGTTTTGTGTTTTTGTAGCTTTGAGGCGAAGTGGAGCCTGCTGAGGCTGCCAGCTGCTTGTCATAAGACCATGAGAAGAGAGACAGCCATGTGAGCTGCTACTGATTATAGGGCTCAACTCATCAACACATTTCTGCTAATAATAATAAGTAGTGTTATATGTATAAGTATAAATGCATAGATCATCTGTTCTGGGCCAAATCAATTGCTCTTTGACATCACTGGCTATCTAAAAATCATTCAAATTCAACTTAAGCAATCATTTATTTTTGAGGAATTGTAAGGATACTGATACTGATCTATGAACTATATGCAAAATGCATCGCAGTCAGAAAATAACTCCATATCAAACTCAACATGAGAATCTTTCATCTCAGGGAGTCCTAGCTCCAGAGGGCATACTTTTTATACTTAAGTGCTTCAGTATTTGAAATGGGTTAATGCACCATTAGCTTGGTGATGACGCAGTGGTTTAAGGTGTTGCACATATGTGGTTGCCTCCCAACTGCGACTGTTTGCCGAATGTCTCTACCCCTCTCTCTCCCCATTTCTCTCTGCAGCTGCCCTGTCCAGTAAAGCCTTAAGGACAGAAGAAACTGCAACACTGAAGCCAGTTAAAAATAGGACCATATTTGACCTTTTAAAAATTAACCACCAATCAACTCAGGAATTAACCCCGTCCTCATTTGCATATCTGCTTATACTGTAGACTCTGCTCCTCTCTGTAAAACCTTCATCAACATTCTGCCAAATAATTAAAAGGCTTTTTGGGATTTGGGATCATCACTGATGCGAGCACAGCGGGGGTGATGCCCTGTACAGCGGTGCACTAATCTGCCTAGCTGCACACAAATCCTGCACTCGGATTGGCTGAAAGACTACCCCCTATACTCCCTATATGTAACCATGGAGACCAGCATGTATAGGTTTATGTATAGACCTGCCACTTATCATGGAGGTAATCTAGTGTTGAAAGTTTAAGGTCATGCATACACGTTTGCAGATTATAAAAATGCAGAGTTAATTTTTTTTTTTTTTTTTTCTTTTTTTGAGATTTAAAAAAAAAGATAATTACATATAAATACAATCTTTCTGCAGAATTTGGCAAATTCTTAAGTAAAGCTGTAAATCAGTTTGAAAGACTTTGCCCTTTGAAATCTGCTGACTTAAGATGTTGTTTCAGCTATAATCACATTTGCAGGAGGTAGAAGTCAGGCTTGGACAGACACTCACCAGAGTTTAATCAACTTTATGCAACCAACTTTGCTTTGAACACAAAAGAAAATGCATTTACATTATATATGTTAGTTACAAATGTTCTTAAAGCAAAGGTGCTACATTGTACTGTTCTCAAAAGTGGCACCATATTGAGATCTCCATATGCCACAAGTACACACAAACCGGTAATTATAGCCTATAATTTATCGAATTTTAATCAAGATTGAATTTCAGTCACGTTGTCTAACCGTCAATAATATGCTTTGAGTTTATTGGGGGCATGTGGTTTGGAGCAGAGTTTGGACTTTGAAGAAAAAACAAGTCTGACAAGTCTGCCTTGTTTAGGTAAATCAATACTGAAAGCCATTTTTATTTAGTTTTTAAAAAGAAAAAAAAAATGCAATCAAATCCAAAATCATAATTAATTTCCCATATTGCCCAGCCCTATGTCAAACTAACTGCAGTACTGGTCTTTGCTTACTTGCATATTTCTGACGTCACTTAACAGACGGAAGCCAGAGAAAAGTTTTGAGTTTTGAGGGATTACGGATTAACCAGCGTGTTTGTGTGTTTGTTTGTATATGTGTGCGGTGAAATGCGTCCCCAGCAGAGGAGCGGGGGAGGGGGAGGGGGAGGAGAGGGGGATGCAGGGAGAGGATGATTGGGTTTTGGAAAAAGAGGGACTCCACGTGGACCGGACATAAGTCAGGATCAGCCTTATCCCGTTTCCTGTTTAAAGCCCCATGGTTTGATTAAGCAGTGTATTGGGTCAAGCTCTAGTATAAATGACCACATGGTTTTTCTGCCAATAAAGTGCTAATATCTTTACATTTACCAACAAGACAAATTCCATTCAAAATATTTTTACCTTTTGCCTAGACCTATTTTCAAAAGGCAGCTAACTCCATCCTCCTTGGCCTTGGTTAATTTGTAAGTACCATACAAAATCTACCAAAAAGACACTCCTTATACTTACAGTTATCCTTTATTATTAGTCTGTCTACATCTCCAAAGCTCAAAATGCTCTGTTCCACCTTGTGATGTCATGGAGCAGTCGTTTTCAAGTTAATAGCTACCTTTTACCTTTTCTTTAGTTCAGACTGGAAATTCCAGGGCTGAACTCATCCAAATGATTCTAGTGAAGGTTTGTGGAGTTTCCTGTATTACCACATCACATCACAAGGTGGAACAGAGTGTTTTCCGTTTGAGAGAAGAACTCAGCCTAAATATGCAGGGTTTGTGGGTTAAAGGTGTGAATGAAACAAAACACAACTCCAGGTATGTTTGTGATGAGGAAACAACATTATGGCATAAATATAGATCAGAAAACAGCGTAATATGGGCCCTTTTATATGGATATACAAAAGTGAGGGAAATATGGGAAGACAGAGGTTTGCAGTTAGGTACTTATCAAAGTAAAGGGGGAGATTCAACAGTAGAGGTCATAATGATGATAATAACACACACACACACACACGCAGTTTTTGATGTAATTGGTTAAGTAAGTCAAGAGACCTTGTCACTGGTGACCTGGGTTTTCATTACGGACATTTCCTGTAAAATCCATATAATCAATACATGAATACATGCTCCTGCGCTCCATTTAAGAGTATGACAGCTGAGCATTGTTCAATCTATATCTTGATGTGCTGTTACCACAGACAATATGATTTTTACCTCTCCCTGATTGTGGCCACAGTTCATGTTGCGTGACGCTTCTGAAAGTTTTATAATGATGTGATATTTTGTGTTTAGTTCAGAGGTGACACCTTTTGTTGTTTTTGTAACTGTTTATGTGCTGTTGTTAATGTAACTGCTTTTGTATGTGACACTCGGTTGCTATGCCGACAAGTTAATGCGAAGGTTTGTCATTTACTGGTCTGTTTGGAGACTGGCTCTAGTGAGTTGAGACCGCTGTTGTTTTGCTCTTGTTTTGGTTTACAGCCTGCAGTCACCCTTGTGTTCAAAACGCTTACACCTTACACCAGAAGCTTTAGTATCATTTGTACCTACTCCACCTCAGTGGTTCCCAAAGTGGGGGTTGCGAGGCCAGAGCTGGGGGTCGTGATTTCCAGATATAATTTAAAAATTACGACAATGTATTTTGCCCATGTATTGATAGCGTGTCTGTGACTCTTGATTACTTTATGCGGTTTGTGTTTTAATGGCTTTATTATGTCTGTTTTAAATAGATGAACAAATGGTGTGCACTCTGGGCTTCTCACGCCTTTTTCCCAATGTGTTTTTTTTTAAACTGCAATTGGCAAATAAACTCAAACTGAAACTGAAATCTTTTAAAAACTGAAAACAATATAATTAGGTGAAATTAACATAATAACATAATGAACTATCCAAAGAAACAATATTAAACCCGCTTTTACACCAGTTTTCAGTTGAAATTATTATCGGCAACTATTTTATTTTGCTTCGGGGGTCCATTGATTCTATGTATCAAGATTAAAGTAATATTTAAATTGTAATATTTCAGCACTGTCTGAAAGTGTACATTAATGTCTTTTGTTTGTATTTCCAGGAGGCAGGAAGTGGCGAGGATGACCGTCGCTCCCAGCAACGGAGGTGAGACCATTTCCTGTTATGTCACACAGCAGCTATTTCCTGCAAAACATATTCAATCACACACTAAACAATACACAATCAGTATAGAACATGAGTGTGTAAGCATGCTCATAGGCCACTAGGGGGAGTCTCTGAAAACTCAAATTGAAAATGAGTGCAATACTGGGCCAAGCACTGTACATGGGACTTCTGGCCTTTTTAATTAAGCACATTTATAATTAGTACTTGTTACTTTGATCACACTGTTTGAATTGTGTAATGTGAATTGGTTTGGCCAGTTTTTAATAGTTTTACATAATTATTCCATAAGAATTTTCATTTATTAGATGCTGTGTCACAACAGTGGGTCTGTGCCAACAATAATAAACTTGGAGTGAAAAGTTTATCTCTGGGAAAACAAACTGTGTTGTTCTAACTTATTCAACTTTTGTATCTCATAATTCAAAATGACAAGGACTTGGCCAATCAAATCATGATGACTAAAATCAGTCAGTGGCAGAGTGGTTAGCCACTTTGTCTCTCTTCAAAACTTGAATTAGCTCCAACCATTCATAAATATGTTGAAATTGTATTTGTCTAAAATAGCTTCCTTAGTAGTGAATGAGATGGAGAACATAGTCAGAAGTTAGGGCTGAGCAGTATCGCAATTTTCAGTTCAATTTTATTGTGTCTTAATATAAGAAATAAAAATTGATTTTAATATTAATTTCCAGAACATAAACAATGTAGACTTTTAATCATTGTAATAAAAAAAAGTAAAAAAACGCTGTTCTATACCACATACTTTTACTCAGAGGATTAGCTGTGGGCCTTTTAATTAAAAAGACCCAAGCTTAGACATGACTAAATTCAAATTTGATTAGCCCCAGCAGAAGTAGGTGAAGAAATAAATACATAACATGGCCTATGTAACCTAACAATACAAGTAAAAGGTCCTTGCCCTAGTCTTGTAGTCTTTACTGCCTATTCAAAACTAGAACTTGACACTCTACAGTACCCTATTGTATATTGTCTATTTAAAAGTAAATAATTTCTTCTTACATAACGTTCCTTTTGTTGCTAACAGAAGTGTTTTTTATGTCCTAAAAACTGTGTCAATATTTGCATCTGTCAGAGGTGGACATTGTCGTACACTATAAGGAACCTGAAATATCAGTTCTTCATGACGTTTTACATACTTCCACACACAACTGGGACGTCATCACTTGTTCAGCTTTTGTCTAGATGAGTCAGATCACTGTGGTATTGTGTGCAGTAATAAGTATAGGCTGCAACCCATAACCCTGCTAGCAACAAAGGAATGAAAACCTACAGCTGTTTGTTATTTAAAAATATAGGTTACTGTACAAGAGGTCTAGTGAGGTGTAAAATAATGTTTACAGCTAGGGAATTTTTAAAGAAAACAATTAAAACATGGTTAAAAGCTCGAAAAAGTGGGGAATAATCAATATATCTCCATTTTAAATTCCTGATTGTCACCGTCTTAAAAACGTGAAAAACAGAACTAGTTCATTTTAAACGGTTTGCAACGGCCCAAAGTTATTCCTCACTTACCTTATGCATTCTGAGCATCCTAATTATTCACCATGATGAGTTTATAAGAGCTTTTCCCAACTTTTCAGTCAGTTTTCCCACACTGTAAAGCTAACAACAACTAGCATGCTAACCACACTTCATGATTCTTGAATTAGATGCAGACATTTCTTTATTGATCCTTTACCATTGCGGTATTTTTTGACCAAAGATGTGTGAGATTTTCTAACTTACTGCTGGTTAAATCAACATTTTTATTAAAAACAGCTGTTAGAAATAAATACATTGAATTGAATATCTGGCAAAATAGGTTTTTAGGTTATTGTTGTGTATATGAAGGGTCTTAGTTCAACGGTAAATGCTATGTACAACACACTATAGTGATCTTTAACCTATTAACCTACAAAAGTACTGTATGAACAGCTCTCAAATCGCTCTCAGCATTTGCTATATCTTTGAAATCTGTCCAAGTTGACCAACCTTTTTATGGGTAAACTCACAAACAAGGGAGTGGAACATTAAAGTCCATGCACCTTTTCTCTGTTTAATGGGCTGTGCATAGGAGCTTTTCTTTACAACTGTTACGCAATGCAGTTCCCACGGTGCAGAGGGCTCCTTGTATTTCATCCTTATGCTATGTTTTCAAGTGTGGAAAGTGAAATTGAGACAGATGACTTCAATTGTGTAACTGGGATGTTTATAATAATATTTTCTTTACTTTGCCCTTTCTAGATAATGATTTTATTTTAGCATCTTTAATTGTGAGAAATAAGAGGGTTGGAGATTATTGAAAAGAGCATATTCCCTGAACTAGACGACAGTTATAATTTTGAATTTGCTATACTTTTGTCAATTTTTCCACCTTTCTTTCCTGATAATCCTTTCTTACAAATATTTTTTATAGGCACTGCCCCTGATTTTTACCGTCTTAAAAAGTCAGAACACAACACTACAGTTTGCAAAGTTATTCCTCACTCACCAGTGCAGTCCAAGCATCCTAAAAATTAGTTTATAAGCGCATTTCACAACTTTAAGAGACAGGGTAAAGCTAACAACAACTAGCATGCTAACCTTCCCACTTTCCAATTCTCGGACAATAAAACGCTTTATAATGACATGCAGACAGCTCACAGCAGATTTATTTTGACCTCAAAAGCTGCTTATACAATATATCTGCACCGAGGAAAGACAAATTTTGCTCAAATACATGGAAGAAAATGGCTACAGGTCGTTTAAGGCTTCTGTAGACTAAGCTACTTGATATTAGTTACCAGGGCTTGTGTGCCAGTCCAGCTCTATTTAGTTGCTGCATGTAAGGACTTGTGTAATAGGTTTCTTATTTTGACCCCTGGGCTTTGGCCGCTACTCAGAGGTTCTCTGGTTTCATGTGCATCTCGACACCTTGACTCTGGAAAC
>KN468814.1:48609-62339 GCA_000787095.1 Periophthalmodon schlosseri | reverse complement strand
TAAAAAGGTTAAAACCACACTCCATACTGTTTTTCATACTTACATACTAAATGTGACTAATATACTTTATGTACCGCAGTTATGCCTGAAAATGTACTGAACGGTGCACCTGCTTGAAAACTTTTCTAATAAAGGCAAGTTTATTTGTATAGCACAATTCGTACACAAAGTAATTCAAAGTGCTTTACAGAATGAGAAAAGCATTAAAATCACAATACAACAAATCAAAATATAAATAATCACAAATAATCACCATAACATTAACATTAAAAGTGAAGAGTGCAGAATAAAAACCTTTCAGTCATATGCACAGCTGAACAAAACCATTTTGAGCCTGGATTTAAACATTGTCAAAGTAGAGGCCTGTCTCACATCTTCAGGTTTAGTCCTGACTCTGGGCACCAGCAGGAGGCCGGTCCCTGAGGTCCTCAGAGTGTGAGATGGTTCATAAACATGCATTCTTACTGTGAGCGGACTTGCCTCTCTACAGATCTGACCTGTAACTTAGCCTGGTAGCAATATTGATTTGGCTTATTAACAAAATAAATCAATACTACTACTAGCACTTAACTAAAGCCAGTCCATGTACTCATTGTAAATACTTTATAGATACATGGTAAATACCTGGTCCTATATGCGTATTTTATGTAAAAGAAAAATAGCAAAAAGAAGAATTGATGTAGAGATTTTTTTTATTACCTAGGTTGACCTATCATAAAAGTTAACCCCCCTGAACTTGCATTAGTGAAATACTTGAGACATGAAAAAACATTCCTTTTCATGCCTGCGAATTGTATTGGGCAATATTTTCTTCTGATTATGTTTCCAAGCAGAGGCCAAAACACAAGAGCAACACAACGCAGACATCATCAATCAATTATGATCACCTTCAGCTCACAGTAATGCAAGAGTATGAGCCCATAATCCACTGCCTGCTTTGATCTGACTGGTACATGTTAAAGTGCACTGTGTAACTTAATGGTGAAGGGTCTGCCATCTCCTTGTCTCCATGGAGATGTCATTGCTATGCCTGCTATGTCATTAAATGTATCCATCTCCATGGAGACAAGCTACAGACAAGTTACAGGTCAGACCAGTGAAGAGGCGAGCCCACTTACAGTAACAATGCATGTGTTTTAAGTTATTTTTTAAAATAAATACATATGCAATTGAATAAAGTTTAATGCCATATGGGGAAACCTTAGAGGCAAAGCTATAAAATCTTCATAGAAACATGTAGTGGCGGAGCCCTATCTAGAAAAGTTATATAATGCATCTTTACTTTATCGCAATATGGCATTAAACTTAATCTAGCTCCATGAAGATAAGCAGGTGATGCCACAAGGCCAAGTTACAGGTCAGATCTTTGGAGAAGCAAGTCTGCTGATGGTAATAATGCATGTTTTCAAGTTTGTTTTATTTAGTAACGACTCAATAAATGCAAGCTAGATGAGTGGAACATTTCAGGCAGAGCAATAACATCTCCATGGAGACAAAGAGGTGCAAAATGTTCTCTCGCAAAGTTACATATTGCACCTTTTAGTGAATGTGAGTGCAGATTACATAAAGTTGAAAAACATTGCCTCGGATTAAAGTGATGTCACACATATTTGGAGTCTGAAACATAGTGACTTCAGCTCTGCACTGCTTCAACACGCCCTCATCGACGCGCCACATGTTCCCGATTATCAGCGTTCGGTAATTCAGCACAACAGCAACTGCTCTGGTGAAGTCATGGTAAGAGACTATATTCCCTATACGTCCAGTGATGTTTACGTCCTGTTTTATCACCTTGCGCGATGACCTAATGTCCTGTGCACACAAACACTTAAAAAACCCATAGTGACCCATAATAGAGTTACATAAGAAATGTGAGGGCTCCACCCAGCATGTGGGTCCAAGAAGTGCTCGGCCGGTACTAGCACAGACACAGGGCCCATTGATGACGACTGCCTATAGATAGATGGAGCAGAGATGTTATGTATGATTCATGTGTGCAAGAGTTCATCCTATACGCATCTAGTTTTTGGATTGGTTAGCGTTGGATTTACTTCAGATACCCTACTTGATACAACCCAGACTGCCTGTATAACTAGATGAAGAAGAAATGTTATGTGTGTTTCATGTGTGCAAAAGTTTATCGTATGTGTATCTATTTTTTGAATAGCTTAGCATTGTTTTTACTTCGGATGCCTTACCTGATACAACCTAGACACAGGGCTTATTCACACCGACTGCTTGTATAGATAGATGGAGCAGAGATGTTACGTATGATTCATGAGTGCAAGAGTTCATCCTATACGCATCTAGTTTTTGAATTGGTTAGCGTCGGTTTTACTTCAGATGTCTTACCTTATACAACCCAGACACAGGGTTTATTGACACTGACTGCTTGTCTAGATAGATGGAGCAGAGATGTTATGTGTGCAAGAGTTCATCCTCTGTAGCCACTATTTTTTGAAAGAAACTGGTGTTAAGTTAGCATTAGTTTTACCTGATGCAACCCTCTTATTTAGGTTAGACTGGCAGAAAAGTTGGTGACCCTTATTGCTGGATTATACAAATTACAGTGTGGTGGTATATTGTTGGACACAACATGACAATTAGAGTTGTCTTTTTCTGGATCACAGTGCATGTTTTAAACATGTCTAGGAGCAGTCTGATTATGCTCATTAGGTTTTCTGTTTTGATTATACTTTAGACATTGTCAAGGTATGAAACTAAATAGAGGTCTGTAAATAAGAAGCTAAAATACAATGTCCAGGAGCAATAACATTTGAAAGAAGTCTGAAATATGACCTGTTACTAATATAAGTACTATGCATTTCAGAACAGGTTTGTAAGTTTTAAGGTCAAGTATAGGGCAAGTAGGTTTTATACGAAAAGACACAATGGAAACATGATCTTTTATTAAAACATTTTTACATTCTATTATCAAATTTCAAATAATTGCAGCCTGGCAGCGTTCGTGATGTACTTGTGATCGTTAAAATTGTGATTTTTCTTGCAGCCATGTATTTCTGTATTCAGGCCTCCTACATGAAGCACATGGCAGAATTAGACTAACCTCCCAAGCTTCAGTGCAATTCATGAAAATATTGATGGCTTGCATTACAGTTTATAGAACATACACATGCACCTTTTGTTGAACTGGTCTCACACGTAGCAGTCGATATAATTGGTTTGGCCTGTTTGGTCTGTTTGCATTGTGTCAGATGTCAGCGCAGTAAAGGCCATGGATCCCACATACATAATATGTGTTTTCAGCAGATTTCAGTATCCCATAATGCATTGTGCCCATGTGTAGTTTATGCATGCAGTGATGAATACATTTGTATTGCTCTGTTCCTGTCACTGGTCTCACTTTTTCATCGCACGCAAATGTTGTGTTTTTTTTTGTTTTTTTTTTATTAACCATTCAGACACCGCCTAGTTCTGCTTTTTCACTAACACAATATGTAGCTTGTGTTTCCAAATAGAAATAAACCATTGTTAAGACATCCAAGAATATTTAGAAAAATGTCATCTAATGTTTAAGCCATTAGGTTTTAGGCATTTCACATAAATGAGATCTTTTGACTGGGCTAAAGATATGACTGGGCAATATGACAAAAGCTAATCACCATTTTTATGCTCATATTGATCATTACAATTTCTGATTCATTTTAATTTAATCTTGTTATAACGTTATAAAAATGCCTTTTAATATTAAGGTTCATGAATATAAGCAAGACATTATTTGGCATAAGAAATCCATTCATTTCCTCTCCTCAGTCTGAACTCTGGTCCAAACTGCATGCTTTTACTGACAGAAGCTTGGATCTAGACCTATCAATCCAAAACCTCCAAGCTTATTGACAATTAGGAATGATTGTATATTGATTTAAATGTTATTAGTTGCACAGCCTCTAGCAAATGTCCTCAAAGCTCCTTCAGAATCTGTAAGAAATGACATGATTGACTCCTATGAATATTGCTTTTTGCTAACATCCTGCGCATTGCTCGGCTGTGGAGCATGTTTGAACTCTTCCAGGTGATATAACAGACATAACCCAGATCTGTGCAAGTCGAGTCTGATGTGTCTGAGTGGAACAAGAGGTGCTTTAACGAACTTTGGCTCAGGGCTAAACTCCAGTGTGGGCTTGTCCCTGTTTTACGAGACGGGCCCCTGCATAGCGTCAACTGGAGGTGCAACATCTGTCTAACCAATGCACCTGCTTCACAGAGCACTCACTGTACTCGATTAAATATGATCTGAAATGTTATGTAAGTAAAAGCGTGATCCAATTTGAGCTCAATACTAAGGCTGAATCCCAGATGTAAAAGTTTAAGTAATTGCAAAGTAGTGACTCAATTTGACACAAGTTACAAAATATGTTTTATTTTCAATTTAGGAAGTGTAGCTATCAATTTGGGTACAGCTAATTATCCAAATTAATAAACAATAAACAGTTAAGATTGTGTATGTTTTAATCAGCGTTCATTTACATCTGAGAGAAGAATGAACTGCTAAACTAATACTAATAGAATCACATGCATTTTAGAAACATATTTGTAGAGACCTAAAGTAGATTGATTTAAAACAGGCCAAGACTTGAACCAACAATCTTCTTGTAGTAAGGAGAACATTAACTTACTTTCCTCATATTTCCTCATTACAATTTTCGATTTTATTACATTTTTGCCTTATGAAAAACAAATGAAAATGTTTTTCCAGAACAATTCAATTCAGACTTTTAATCTCTGCTATTTAACACAAAATTTTCTTCCTCTAAAGTCTGAACTCTGCTCCAAACCACACGCTTTTAGTGACAGAGGATGGGCTGTAGACCGCTCCATCAAAAAGACCCAAGCTGATCACTGACAAATAACTGAACCTCAGTCTCATTAGGAATTTGATCAGTTGCACAGCCCTACTCTAGCCACTTGCCAATGTGCATCCTTGACTTCCATATTTTGCATTCATAGGTCAAAATAAGTCAAAGTACCTCAATAAAAAGTGACCTAGAAACATTCACCTGCAAACTATGGGCCTGTGACAATATAAAACTTTATTACAATCCCTGGTACTGATACAATTGAGTACAGTGAATGTAGTAGCTTTTTTCCTTTTTTCCCTCTGCACAAGTCTCCCTTTGTCCAGCTTATCTCGCCTCCCTGCTTCTTCAAGGTTAAGTGCTCCTATATCACATGTGAGCAGTTTGCAAACATTTGAACATGAGGCGTTGGATCGACTACTCCTGTTTTGTTTTGCCTTGAGAAATGGTTTTATTGTAGTAGAGGGCAACTACGGCCAGTAAATGGTCTTATTGCATCAGTTTATATGCTCAACCAGGATATGAGCTGAGCTGACATACAAGAATACATGTTTTCAAGGCAACTGATGAATTAAAGATGGACGAGTTTAATGCCATACTGTGGAACATTCCAGTCAAGGCAATAACATCTCCATGGAGACAAGCAGGTGGTGAAAAGTTGTATAGTGCACCATTAAGCTGTATAGTTAGCATGTGATATTAGTGCACCTGTAAGCAAATAGAAACATGGATTGAAGTTTTGGGTGAACCTCAAAGTGAGTTCAGTGTTTTAATTGCAGAAGTGGATCCAGGACAGGATCTTTACAGAGACGCCCTGCAGAGCTTCGTGTGAATCTTGAATGTGGCGCAATAGTGTGTGCATACACATTTGCATCTTGTACTCCCTGATGTTTGTTGAACCACATTCAGAGCCATACTGTCAACATCAAGTGTAGTGACCTTTTCAGAGCCAGCAGGATCAGACAGTTGAATGTGAGATGTTTCTGGTGGACTGGTGAAGACTATATAGTTGTATAGGCCTGTTATAATATAATAAACTACTTTATGCCCCTGTCACAATAACACTAAAGCAGGAAAACTGAATCTATAATAATCTAATCATTGAAAACATGAGTAGCAATAAATAAGTCGCAGAATGAAACACTTCAAGTTGCATGTATAGTCATTGAAGTTACGTATTTGATCTTTTAGAGTCTAGAGCTCAAATCCTATCAAACAAAAACTAAAACTAAAAACAACAAAACTTTTACTACTAGTGTAAAGTTGAGCCCCCAAAAATATTTCTCCTTCTATTATTTATTGAATGATAAGTTGATGTAGCAATTATTGCGGCAGGCTTAGAGTAGAGTTGTAATTTTTCAAAATTGGAAACATTAGTACTGCAGCCCTTTGTACAACAGTAGTTTTACTTTCTACTACATTTTACTACTTTTGATTGGTAGTGTGCAGTTGGTTACTAGTAGTCTTATAGTCATATGGAATTTCATTTTTTTTTACAATTGGCAGTTATACCGAGTTACATAACTGCTTAATATGACATAACAATTCAAGTTGATTTGGAAAACATTTTTTTTTTAAAGTTGTATCTGTGCCACAGGCACCACCTTAATCATTCCAGTTGTCCAGTTGCATAAAGCTGTAGATCTTGACAGACTTTATACAGACTACAAAGCCATTTCAAAGATTCAAAGAAATGCATTATCATTTCAAGCCATCCAGAGAAAGGATGGCTTGTTGAACATTTTACATATATCAACCTACTTTATATAATATTTAAGCTATACAACCATTTCCTCTATTGAAATGAATGGGATTCCCGCTTAACCAAAGGTGTGGAAACAACAGAAGTGGAGGCCAGGAGTCAGAAGTAGCAGAAGCAGTGCACAGGGTGGAAAAAGGTGGATAATCTAGTTTCTAAATACATTTTAAAATGTTTTATTTCTAGGGGAGCTAGTGTTACCAATTACCAAATCGCAAAGACTGAAATTGTTTAAGTAATATAATTTTCTGTACAACCAAGTAGACGTCCTGTCTCAGTAATGTATAAATGCTGCTAACCATGGAGCTCTACATTAGAAAAAGAAGCTGCAAATCTAACCACAGTCACAACACAAGTCATAAAAATCATTACATATTTGAATCCTTGTACCGTACTAAATATGAATGTCTTGTGCTGTCTGCGTCAGTCCAGTCTTCAGTGCCTCTGGGCTCCTGTCAGTTTAAGGTTGATGGTTGTAATCCGAGCAGATTAAGCAAAACCCTCCCAGACATGAGGAAAACATGTTATTTTTGACACCTCTTATTGAATAGAGCTGTGTGTTTATTATTGTTATTATTACTATTTTTATTTTTGCCATTACCATTTTCACTTTTTTAATTTAAGTTAAACATTTGCATCTTATACTCACTGATGTTTTGGGGTTTTTTTTAATAATAGGCTTATAGACATAGGGAATTTCATTTTTTTTTTTTTTTTTTTTTTTTACCTTTGGCAGTTATACCGAGTTAAACAACTGCTTAATATGACATAACAATTTGGTAGACTTCATCTGAAAGAAAGTTGTATTTGTATCTGTACTTAAATCAACTGCTTGAACCAGTGTAATTCAATTTGTAAATTTCTTTTAATAGACTCTTTCAAGAAACACCCATGACCCATTAGTAGTGCCCCTTTCCATTCAGTGGAAAAATACGATTGTGCAACGACTCTGGACCAAAACACCACAACACTCTGCAGCTCATGTTACAAACTACAGACAAATAAGTTCCCACAGTGAGAAGTGGTGAGTCTGGTGACACAGAGCGGGCCCACATGACAGAGGGGTGAGGAGGGGGTGGAGAGAGGGGGTGAGGAGAGGGTGGTGGGGTCAGGCCTGTGGTACTGATCAGTTCAAAGACTTCTGCTTAATCTAGGAACAGCCAGAGGTGTTGTGGAGCAGGTGTTTGTGTCTTGTGTTTCGTGTCTTGTGTCATTTTGCAGAGCCACTTCACACAAATGAAACTTTTCTTTTACTGACCATATTCCGGAAGTTGCTTTTTGCAGCCTTATGTCAGATTTTACAACATTGTCGTGTTATAACTTTTTCAATACTGAGAAATGTTTTTGAAACTACAAGAATGTTTAATTCATACAGATCTGGCTACTTTTATAAGTGGCTTTACAATGAAAGAAACCGTTGATGAATTACAGCCAAGACTTATTATGTAATCATATTTGACGCCGTAATAAATTTGTTCTGAAAAATAGCTTGTCTGAACTTGATAAATGTCACTTTCACTTACTTCTTGATGAACTACCCAACCTCAGTAATGTAAATGTGTACGTTTACATTCACTCTGGATTACGTAACATAGCCCATATACCCACAGTCCACCACATAACATAAGGTTCCAGTTCAAGTTTCTAGTGATTAGATTTCAGGTTACAATTGAGGCTGGAACAAAAAGTGACAGTGTGAACCCGCCCAGTTTTTATGTAATCTTGCAGAGTTGCTGTAATTTGAGAATAACATACTGAAAAGTGCGCAAGATGGGGAGACCAGTAATGTTTCGTGATACAGGGAGGGCATTAAGAAAACACAGCTGAATGATGTTGAGATGATCATTAGGAATGTCACGAGTATTCGCTTCATTGGTAATTGATAATTCATTGGTTGGGATTATTCCTGTCACAAAATAATTAAAAGATCATTAATGCAGAATTTAGAATTAAGCATTTTCAAGTCAGTTTTCTCTGAAAAAGTAAACCTTTTTTTATATCTGGCTTTTTATGTCGCATTAACTTTAGCTTAACTTTAACTCAGAAAGTTTAATTTCATAAATGTGGTCAAATAGCTCTATTAGAAATGAAAGAAGACTGTTGCTTTTTTTATCAATAATTGTGATTAATCATAAAATTGTGTTATATTGTGGCATTCCTACTCTTCATTTTGCATGTTTTATAGAGGAGAGAGAGGCAGATGGACAGAGAAGCCTTAGTGAATATATGGGAAGACAAATGCAGATTAGATCTTAAGGCCTACAGGAAGATCATAACAAGATGCATTAACAACCACATAACATGTTCTACTTTGTTCTATGTACTGGTGATATCCCCATGTGTTTTGGTTTAGTATCTGGGCCACTCTAGAACATGATGTACGAGATGAGGTGAGCCCAAGTTTTACAGTGTTTTTCAAATTGTTGTCAGCTTACACAGGGGTAACTGTTGGCCAGGCCGTACAATAAAGACATTTTTACAAGAAGAGAAATGAGCTAAACCATGTGTCAAGTCGACTAGAGTCCAACTGCGTTTTCTGACAGCTTTGTTTTCCCTCTGAGTCCAAGTCATATGTGAACTCAGTTATGTGTTATTTTGATGTTATATACAGTTTAGAGGTGGATGATATTGAAATGAATATTTCTATATTTTTTGGGAGTTCCACTGCCTGTAACTATATTCAGATTATATTATGTCACTCCATCAGAAATGAAACTTGTCTTTAAATGCATCAAGTGAAGTTTAAGAATCAGACAAATGTGAAATGAGTGTAAAAAAAAACTGCAGAAATATAACTACAATATACATTTTTTTTCAGATTTTCATTTTTAATCACCTCTTTTTGCTGCATTTTTTAAAAAATTATCAACGGTATACTAGATTTTCAAATTTTACATATCTACGAAAACCTATATTGTAATAATATTCCCTCCTTATAACTCCAAATATCTGAGTACAGTACTCAAGTAGAAAATTACAGTTGCTCAGTTATGTGAACTGTTTGCAGTTCAGATGCAGTTCAGAGTTAAATGCCTTCATTTCAGAGTATTATCTTGGATTTATTGATTTGAGGAAGTTACTGTTTTAAATTTCACTGAAATTTGAGATTTGTGTGATGTTTTTTCTGAAGAAGTCAGATGTCAGTGTTTGTTATCGTTCATGTAAGAATTCGGCTTATTTAGTTTACTAAAAAAAAGCAGTGAATTTATACCAACCAACCAACTAATCAAAAGTAGTCAAATCAACAATAGATTTTTTTTTTGCAGTGCAGCATTCAGTTATGTGGACTTTACATACAGCTGTTCAGTCTGTTTCTCATTTGTTCTCAGTCCTTATGTAACACATGGACAATGGCTGCCTACATGCTTGGTCCTACGCAGCACTGATGTCTCAGAGGAGGAGGGGACCTTGGTATTTTGCTTATAATTGCAGTAAATGTAGAAGAACTAAACCAAACCTAAGCCAGAACTAAACTATAGGACTAAACCTTGGTCTAAACGGGTCTAAAACAAGACTAAAGTGGGTTGAGAGACAGTGGGGAGGAGAGCAGAGGAGTGCCTATTGCCAGAGTAAAAGGGCGTGTGGCTTTAATTGTCTGTATTACATTAAACTCAAACGACACGTCGCCTCTTGACCCTAGTGTACAGACGGTGTAACTGCATTAATATATCATAGGATTAGGTTAATAAAATTGAGGCTGGTTTAGTTGGGGCTTATCCCTGCATTTATGGCTTTATTGAGTGGATTGTTGCTGAAAATTAACTTTTTTGTCCAATTGTATTTCACTGCTTTACATGGTTGAAACGGTTAGTTATTTTGACTAGAGTGTAGCTGGCTTCAGGTCCCAAAACCACATTTTCCACACACAAAAAACCCCACACAAAATAAAATGTCTCTCTCTCTCTCTGTCTCTCAAACTAACTATCCAATCGTTAGCAAACAGTGTCCAACTGTAAATAGGTCAAGTCTCAAACGCCACATAAACGCCACGTTGGTAAATCTTCCCTCCACCTACTACGTAAACACCTGTACGTTTGTCTCCCTGCTTTTGTTCGGACTGTCCAGTTTGAGATTTGAGAGGAGCGGATGTTCCTCCCACGCGCTCAGATTGGCCGATCCTGTTCCCAAAAGCACGTGCGTAAAATCCCTCCTTCTGATGACTTCTCCGGGACAGTTTCCTCCTCTTAGTCATATGCGCCGCATGTGTCGGACGTGTCGACTTACTGCTCTTTGATGGACTAATATTTATGTATATACGTTTTTATAAAGAACTTTTATCTAGACCGATGTTTTAAACTGGACTCCTATCGCGTCTCGATTTGGCAACATCTGTTCGACCACTTTGCGTAATCGTTTTTAATCGGAACTGATTTTAATTAGCAGCGATCTTCGCCCTGTATAGCTTTAAAAATGAACACAAGGCGAGTTATTGTAGAAGAGGAGTAAAAGTTTTCCCCTGTTCACCTGCCGCGCTCTGCCTCGCTCCGTCGGCGGCATGACCCTGGGCTCTGTGTCCGCCTCGGAGAGCTCCTCGGCGGTGAGCTTCTGCGCCTGCTGCGGGGCGAAGATGGTGCCCTATTTTAGCGAGGACGCGGTTGTCAACAAGAACCAGATCAACCAGCTGTAAGTGGGAAACCATATCCGGTTCACTTGATTTTGTTAAAAACACTGGGCTTTGAATAACGAGTGTGTACTACGAGAGCAATTAACTCCATTCAAACTTCCCCTATAGCCCATTTTTGGACGCCTCTTGCTGTTGATAGACTATACTCAGCTATACTAAGGTACACTCAGTAAGTTTCTGCTTACTGCTTGTTCCACAGTATGGCATTACACGCATCTAGGCTTATTTATTCAATTAGTCTAGAGGGGTTTTTATTGCTGAAAAAGAAATACTTCACCTGCTTGTCTCAATGGAGAAAGATGAGCGTTAATGCCAAACTGGGGAACATTTCAGGCAAAACAATAACATCTCCATGGAGACAAGCAGGTGGTAGACCCCCCACGAGAAAAATTATATGGTGCACCTTTAGGGGTTTTGATCTATTCTTGACATTCTAGTCCACATGCTGTGTCTCCTACCCTGCAGTAGCAGATGAATGGCATCTAGGCTACCTCCAGTGATTTAATCCAGTCTTTTGTCACCAAATTGTGAATGTTTGTTGTGCCAATATTGCCGTTCTACTCCCTGTTGTTTTAAGTAATCCTTATTGTGAATGAGTAGTGAACCCACTTTTCCATTCACACACATACAGTAGCCATTTATTTTACTCGAGTGATGAATTGTGTCATCCAAATTCTTGTAAAATTCTTGCAACATCTGTATTTCCTGGTGACGTATACGGCTGCCGGCGCCGTGTTGTGCCCTTACTTAGACTCAGTGCCCTTGTATCAAGTGTGATTCACCTGCTTTGACAGATGCAGACACCTCCAGCCATAAACAGGGTGTCATAAAATATTTAATTAGGAAATATTTACACTGTTTGTTTGTCTAAGGCTTGGGGTGTTATGTGCTTTGTCTGTAACTAGTTGAATTTAATCATATTTAGGTTATTATAATCAAATGCCAATTGGTCATAGTGTAATATGGACTTAAGGAGGTTCAAAGTATTTGCACCAAATATTGTTATAAAGATTAAGGTTAAATAGTTTACGATCTTGAGCCTTATTGAAAGTAGTCTTATTGAATTAGTTCAAAATATGGGGCTGGACTGGATTAGCACCTAACCTGGACCAAGGAAACATCAAACCTGGACTAATCTTGGTCTTAATCGAAGAACTAACTATGCTTAACCCACTACTATAAGTTGGTCAACAATTTAAATTAAAACCCATAATGGCAGCCGGATTAAAGGTGCACTACATAACTTTTCTGTTGCGAGTTTGCCTCCTTCTTTGCTCCTTGGAAGCTTTTTTTTTTTTTTTTTTTGCCTGAAATGTTCCACAATAAGGCATTGCTTTGGTTTAATTACATATATTTTGTGCTAAAAATGACCTTGCACTAGGTCACCTCTCCACTACGTAACTTGGCCCGTCTCTCTGGAGATGGTTATACTGAATGGCCTGCTGAGGAAAATTCAAGTCAAAGCAATAATATCTCCATGGAAACTAGAAGGTTACATAATGTACCTTTTGATGGGAAAAACTGTGTCTAGATGAAAAGTAACAAACGGAGAGTAAATGCTTGTACACGGACCACTGTAGTATGGGCTTGTCATGTTGGCTGTTTACTGCCCTGTTTTGTTATAGCCGATACCAACTGAAAGTACATGGCAAATTTATTCAAATCAAGTGGCCACTTTACAAGCATGTCTGTGTATATATACAAATAAGTTTCTGTTATTGTTGATAAGAAAGCACATTGGCGAAAACACTGATCTTTTGCCAAGTCTGGAGCAAAGTCCATGTGATATCAGAATCAGGAACAATATAAAAAAGTTATCCGCTGCTGATCTCAAGCAATATTTCTTTCTGGAAGTTGGTAATCACTGCAATAAGTTCAGCAAAGTCATGGGTAATTGCGTTAACTCTTACTCAATTTGTGCTCTGGTTGTGCCCTCTTGTCTTTGAGCTTCGAAACACATGATTGCAAAGTGGAGTTGAGGTTTTAAATTGGCTGCGCCCTGCCTTTTGAGGAAATGCACTTTTTATTGCAAGTTTGCGCAAGACTCAAGTTCGTTACAAGATGTTACGGTAAACTGGCAAGAATCCATTGTCTGGGAAAAAAAGAGTCTCATTAATCAGAGGTTATTAATCACTATTTTATTTATCTATCAGAAATGAACAGGGAAACCACCTCACAATGAAACACTAATGCTGCCCCAAGCCATGACTGTTCTTACTTTTCTTCGTAGTAAAACTTGTAAAGTAATTTGTAGAAAGATACAAGGTGTAGTATCGTGTTCTATCATGCGTGAACAAATGATGTACTAGTGTTGTGACGATACTAAAATTTCAAACGCAATACTTAGAAATAGACTCTATACTCAGTACCAATTCCAAAACTACAATGACAATAAAAAGCTAACACTTTTATGTTACCATGTCGAGTTGTATCTGTGTGATCCCTCAGTCGTCCAGGTAGGTGGTCCATGGGCGTATACTCGTCTATGTGGCCTTATACTTGTTCTGATACAGCTCAAGATCTTTCTAAA
>KN468814.1:35328-48599 GCA_000787095.1 Periophthalmodon schlosseri | reverse complement strand
CCCGTGAAAATGACTTTAGTATCGATACCTGCTCAATTGAGTATCTAGTTTCGATACTAGTTTTAGTTTCGATTAGTGTCAAATTTTTCGATACTTCTGACAACCCTATGATGAACTATGTATTTGTTTAAATGTGCGCTATTTAAAACTCTGGACATTTTTTGTTTTTATTGCTAAAAAATACCTTGGAAAATATGCGTTGCTACTGATCTGTAACTATGGTGGCCTATGGTATTACCTTCTTGTCTCCATGTACGTAGCCTCTATTCAAAAAGTTACATAGTCCATCTTTAACTTTCGTGTAAATTGTCAGCTTTTTATTATTTGAACATTTATTATTTTGCGTGCTTCTCCTGATGTCTGATGTGATCGAATTATTTGAACTGATTTGAAATTGTACAGCAATTTTTCACCCTTTTCTCATGTTATACAGTTCAAAATGTCGTGATATTCTGACCCTGAATGTGGTCTTATCCCCCACCATTTGAACTTTGACCTCTCGTCCTGTGCGCGTGCCTTAGAACGGGTTACGCTTTTGAGTGAAGCCCAAACAGCACCAACCTCACTGAACCACATACCACACACTGCTATTCTGAGGAGACAAGGGTAACAATGACTTCTGCCTTAGTTTGGGCAGTTCACAGTTGAAATATTGTGACCATATATTGAGTGTATTATTGTTTTTGTTTAAATGTTTCTTTTAATTTGTAAGTGATAAGATCTATTTCAGCCTGGTGTGGTTCAGATCTGGTTTATATCTTGTTTAATCCTGGTTTAGACATGTTTTGGAGCTGTTACTTTATTAGTGTAGGGTATTTGGGCTGTGCAGTAAATCAATCGAGATCAAATTGTCTCAAATCGTCAATGATCAGATTTCTTCAGACTGTCTCTGTTATCAAGATGTTTACAACCAATGCTCTGTTAGTAAAATCAAGTAATACAAGGAAAAAATGTGGTAAAAGGCTTGTGCCACATAGCCCTAACCCTAATCATGCTTTTGACCCAATTCAGACCTCGTATTCAGACCTTTCAGTCATTTGTTTTATCTGCTTTTTTTGTTTTACTTTTTCTTATTATCCAGAATCACTGCCAATGCACAAACATATTTTCACAGACCAGTTTTTGTTATTCGCTCTTTAGACTTAGACCTACTTTAGCCCTAGTTTTGTCCTCATTGCACTGGATGGTACTTTGCAAGCCAATTTAAACTACAGGCCAGTGAACTAGGTCAAAAGTACCCCACATTCTCTACCAGGGCTCCAGGCTAACCATTTGAGTTGGGTGCACCAGAACATGATTTGGGTGCACCAAAACCCGCTGCTTATTTAAGCCATCGCTTACTTAAGCTTATTTAAGTCAGACCGCTCTCTGACCGGTCTGGTCAGAGGTGAGGCGAGAGCAAGTAAATTAACGTTTTATTTCCTTTAGGTGTCAAAAAACAATTATTTAAATGTGTTCTATACTATTTCATCTACATTTGTAATGAGGAAAGAGGACACACGAGAAGGGATGTGATGAGGTGCACCCAAGGGAAATTTTTAGTCGCACCAGGCAAACTTTTGGGTGCTGGGCCCTGACTACTGTACAAACTAGAGGTGCAGTTTATGTCTTATGATTAAGACCAAAACTATGTGGCACCATTCAAGTTGTGTGATTCTAGACACGTAGAGTAAACCAGTGACCTATATATGTCTGCCGTGCCATTTAGCAACACACTTGAGCTCTGGAGTCTGTCACGTTTCGGCCTTATCCTACGGCGGGAAAGAAGGGGCCAGTAGGAAAGCTTAATGTTTTAGATGCCGTTTAATTGATAAGAAATTACTTTTAAACAAACCACATAAGTTTAAAAGCACACTTTGTTTTCTTATTTGACAGATTAACCTGCATTTTTAAAGTTTTCCTCATCTTGTTTTGCAGTTTTTTGGTTCGTTACTAAAACTGGTGAATGCTTATATGAGATTCTAATTTTGCATATATTCAGTGTTTATTCTGTACAAAATGGTACACCTTCCACTCTCTAGAACCCATAGATTTAAACAGTTGTAAATCAGTTGACCATAGCTGTTTTGCCTCCAGCTGATTGTTCTAAATATTTGGTACCCCATCTTGTCTGTCCACACGCCCTGCAGCGGTTGATGTTGGGGCTATCTTTAGTTTGACCTGGCATAACTCCGGTAGTTTTATCAGTGCTGGCTCTATTCACTCTCAGATGTATAACACTTTTGCTTTTCCCAAAAATGCACTTCAAACTGAAGTGAGTACGGGAAAACAAAATTATCTTCCACTGACTGTTCTGATATATTTTTATCCTCACCTGACTTTAAAATGAATGCACACCTGCTTAAATAGGTCACCAGTATGTTTCTCTGTTATTTTGCTTTGGATTTTTGGGTGACCATAATAGTGCAAATGGGCCACTCTAAATATGAGTAAAAAGCAGTGTTAGGTGTGATGTTGAAGCAGTATTGATTTGGCCTGTAGTGTTCAGTCTAATTAATAAAAAATACATTTTTAACATAGAGGCATGAATTTGGAGATACCATTTGGATGACATTATATTGGTTTTTTTTGTTTGTTTTTTTTTTTTAACATTTCCTTTCAATACATTCAAGAAAGAGTGGACCAAATTTAAAAGTTGTTACTACCATTTATGTCAGTTATACATACCTGAATTGCTGTTGTTATAGTTATTGTATTATGCTTCGCTAAGGAGGGATTATTGTGAGAAGAAACATCATGACTTCACAATTAATTATTATGCACCATGACCAAACAACAGTTACTATATTATTACTACTGTAATTCATAGAGTAATAGGTCACCATTCCTCAAAATCAAACTTGTAAGTAAATGTGACAGAAACGGGCAGATAAAAATGTACTTATGTTTAGGTTTATCTGTTTAATTTCTAGATTATGAATTAATTATTTTGCCTCTACTGTTCTAATTGTTTTCATATTTTGGTTCTTACAATTGTACTTTGACCTGTATAATCAAGATTAATATTGACATCCGTATTGCTAACATTAGTCATATCTCTATCTCTCTGTCTCTATATCTTCTCTCTATCTCTATCTCTTTCTCTCAATATCTTTATCTCTCTCTATCTTTGTCTCACTCTCTCTCTCACTCTTTCTCTTTATTAGGCCTGTCTCGATAACAAGTTTTGAAGCACGATATATTGGTACAGAGATTTACTGCGATAAACGATTATATTGAACCATTATTAAACAGACGTGACAGGCCTACTCTCTTTCTCTAGATCTATCTCTATCTCTATATCTCTCTGTCTCTCTATGACACTTTTTTCATAACAGCAGGAGCCCTTCTCTCCATCCACTAACACATCCCCAAACATCCCCTGGTGCACATACTAACCTTGTATCTTTCCCTTTAGCTGTATTAGTCTCTTACTGCTGTACTATATTTAACCTGCCTTGCTCCTTATATGGGCAGGGCCGGGGAGGGGGTCACCCAGTTATTTGTGCCGTGTGCAGAGGGGTCCTTACATAGTACTGATTGTGTCTGACTGTTGCCCTAACATGTACCCGGCTCATCCCTCTTGACCAAAAGCACAGAGCCAGCTTAAGGCCAAGAGATGACCCTCCCACTCCACTACTGTCACTCTATTTCTAGACTTCTTCGATTACAGGCGTTTGTGTGTAAGGCATTCTACTGTGGCATTATAAACGCAGACAATAGATGAACTAATATTTGAAGCTTCAGGCCTTGAGCTCTTGGGTTAAAAAGTCCATTCAAGCCCCAAGCTAAACATACAATTTGGCAACCAAGTAATAGACTGGAAAAAAAACTCTACTCATTTTTCTTTCTTTTTGACTTAAAGGTGCGCTATGTAACTTTTCTGCGTGTTGGCATGCCTGCTGTCTCCATAGAGATGTTATTGCTTTGCCTGGAATGTTTCACAGTTTGGCATTAAACTTATCCATTCTGCATTACAGGTGTTTTGTTTTTTGCTAAAATACCAGCATTTTTACTGAAAGTGTGCTCGCCTCTCCGTAGATCTGACCTGTAACTTGGCCTGGCGAGACTAAAAGTTAGTCTAAAAGTTGCATAACTTTTAACTTTTTTAAAATCGTAAGACTAACCACTGAGTTTAACGTCCTCATTCTAGTGAATATGTGTGATTCATTTTTGTGGTGTAATAAATGAGAATTTTGTAACATCATGAACAATGAATATTGCGACAGTCTTTCTCATGCATGTCCCTACGTCAGTGTCCTTTTAACCACCAGTTTGTTAGTAAGAACGTCTGAAGATGCATTCATAATTATCAATGTGCAGAGTCACAGCTGATGAAGACCTGATTAAAGCCAAAGCTTGTATTTGTACTGTATGTCAGCTGAGCCTCTCTGAATGCTCCCTATGAATAGGCCACACTTTTGAACGTGTATCTTTAGCCTGTCTATTTCAGCTCGTGTCAGTCTTGTGCTGTTTCTCAGTTGCATGAGTATCATTGGTGTTTGCAGGCGGCACATGCACTGTCCTCCATGTTGGATTCTTGGGCAGTGCATTGGGTTATATTACAGATGACTTTGTACAGTAGCACTGCTATACATGGTCACTGCCAACCACACAGGCCCCTGTGTGGTTATATGGGAGAATATAGGGGGCCAGTGGACCGAGGGCACCCAGTGCGCCGTAAAATACAGTGATTTATGTGTAAAATATGTGATTTTTGAAAACTATGGCCTATGTCAAGCATCTTAAACTCAGTCTGTAAAATAAAAAATACATTAGAATAAATAAATAAATAAAATAAATAAATAAATATGCATTCTTACAGTGTGCGGGGTCCACTGATATAACTTGTATAAACTGGCCTAGTGATTCCAATGGCTCGTCTTGATGGAAATAAGTGTATAATATCATACTGTTTAACATTTTAGCCAAAGCGATAACAACTCCATGGAGACAAGCAGGTAGCATACCAGAAACGGCACATTGTGTACTTTTAATTTGAATTTACATAACTATATTGCTTTCTATAATATTTATTTCAGATAAAAAATATTTTTGTATTCCTGTTTCAAAAATCCAAATGTTTGTCAAAGGCTTCTCTACGAAGTCAGTCCTGAGAAGTGGGACAGCAGACATGTACTGTTGTAATGAGGAAGAGGATGTGGTGGGGTCAGGAGTACTTGGGAAATGGCCTCAGCATGTTTTTGTTTTTGAGATTTAGATTTTTTTTTCTGCTTGTCTGGTTCATCACCGCTGTCAGCAGATTTTCAGCAGGGCGGATTGAAGGACGGATAGATGAAGTTACAGCAAAAGCAGATGACCGAGAGGCTACTGGGCCGACAGCGTGAAACCAAAGAAGTGTGGACGCTGTGAACTGTGCGGGTTCAGGGAGGGCAGGCTGTTGCTAAGGTCCTGACAAAGACTAGGTAGTGAGGTTATTGCAAATTAGGTTAACATTTAAATTGTATACATTTAAGTGGAAGGATACACAGATTGGTAATATTGCAGATTTGATTATTGTATTGTTTTTTTTTATTGTTATTATTTTTTTTTTTATGACAGACTGGGAGATATGACGAAAAAGTATCAATTTTTTATCCATGTTGATCAATCACGATTTTTTATTATACATTTTTTTTTCCCATTAAAACAAAATTAAATAGAGTTGGGTTTTCTAGGTTAATTTCCTGAACTTAAACAATGCAGACCTTTTTAAATTATTGCAATTCAACACAAAAAAAAGTCACATTTCATATTCCAAACTTTGAACTCTGCTCCAAATCACATTCTTTTAATGACACCAAACATAATAGAGCTCTCCAACACACCAGCTCAACATCAATATTTACCTTTCCATATTTTTATGGTCCGTGGAGATCACGTGATGTATGTGTTGCGTGGCACTTTTGCTTCCGTCAGCTCCTTCGCGACACTCAGACCCGGAGGCTATGAAACCACCTTTATAATGACTCTCCTTTATAATTGACCTGAGCCACCTCCCAGTGTTTCCTCTGTTTTGGTCTATTTTTAACACCGGGATATCTCTGTTTACTGTTTACTTTGTTCTGTTATTTTAGACCTTTGTTCCTATTACCTCTTTAGGGTGAGGTCCAATATAATTATAAAACAGGACAGTGTCATGTGAACCTGGCAATGAGAATATTTCTGCTAATATTTACCATGACCTACAAATTGATTAAACTGTCCTAATGTTGAATGCTGTACCCTGAGTGGTAGTTTAAATTGTTATCAAATTTGGATGGGCTTTTGTCAAACTCCCACACTTAGGGAAAGGATCAAATTGTTGTTACGGTGGAGTAAGGATTTAATGCTGTCATGTTTTGGAAATTGGCTTTGTACACAACTCTGTATTTTCACATGACAATAAGAATAAGTTGCATGTGGAAGTAAAGTTTTTTGGTCCTAATCTCGTCTGGGTGTAGTCTTGGTCTAGTCCAGATTTAGCCCGAGTTTTTAATGCAGTGTTTGTGTGCAAGTGTGAACACAGCTCAGTTATTTTATTATCAGAAACTGACCTAAAAATAAAGACTTTCAGCAATCGTGCGTAGCATACAGTTTCTGCTTTTCACACTTGTACTTGTTTGGTCTTGATAGATCCTGGTTGGGTTCTAATATAGACTTTGGTCCTGTCCTTGACCTGTTCAGCCTTTTTGTCAATTCTGTTGGATGCAATTAAAATGTGCACTTCAAACAGAATTCTATTATTAAAACACAAATCTCAAATCTAACAGCAATGCTTGTCTGAAAAATTGCAATTAGATATTTTTCCCAAATCATTCAGCCCTAAACCCAATTTAGTAAATACTTGGCATCAGCAGCTCCTCATGATTGACTTCTCCTCGGTCACATGTCTTGAATTGGTTCTCCTGCCTATATAGACCAGGCCTCTCCACCTGTTTTAATGCAATTTACTGTGGCTGTAGGTTACTGTGTCACCATGAAACGCTTGGACAAAACCTCAGTGATTTGCTCTCATGAAACCTCACAGTGGCTCTTCTCAAACAGGCTGTGCTTTATGATGAGTCCTTCTGAGGCCTGCTTCAGTCACACATAATCAGGTTTACTGCCAGAGAAGCCATGGACCACACAGTATATGACTTCATAGCAAAGAAATATGTAGGCGATATACTGCTGAAGTAAATATAGACGATAAACTAGAATATTGAAACTAATTTATGCTACTGACACAATAACCCAAGAGCAGATTTAAACCAGAAAAACTATTCTAAACCTACAATGTAGTTAAAAAAAACCCCACAAGCTTCAATAAATAAACAGCAGAATGAAATACTTTAGCTTGCATCTGTAATGACTCATAGAAGTTATTAATTCAACCTTCTATGGCTCAAATATTATCATTTCAACCCCAAAAAACTGATCCATCTGTTATGTATGGAATGATAAGTTGATATAGTAATTATCATGACAGCAAGACAAGATTTGATTTTTTTTCATACTTTAACAATGTTTTTTAATGGAATATTATAGTTTGGTTGATTATTACTCTACTCTGAGTGACTGATGGGTGGATTTAACCAATCATACCCAGTACATGACATGATATTTAAAACAATATACACTTCCTATAAGTTTATCAATCGTGATCTGGTTCCTACAAATTTTGTCCAGGAAAAGAAAATTGCAATATAATTTTCTGGCATATTGAGTCATCAAGCCAAGCATTGCAAATAATACACATAAATATGTGTACGATTCATTATGGCAGCAAAATGTGAAAAGGTAATCATTTCTAACGCTTAATCTTTGCTGTATGAAAATGTCCTGTTGTTATAGCAGTGGTTCTTAACCTTGTTGGAGGTACTGAACCCCACCAGTTTCATATGCACATTCACCGAACCCTTCGGTGATGGCCAAGTGGGGCGTGTCGTCACGATCATCTGGATCACGAATCATCTGAGTCCGTTGCGTGTCTTGACCTCCGCTGAACCCCTCAGACTGACTCACCGAACCCCTAGGGTTCGATCGGACCCAGGTTAAGAACCACTGTGTTATAGTATTGAAACATTATATGGAGAGATTCATGTTCATGCACTTTTTATCACAGCTGTCAAATTTTATATATCCTCTTTTTATGCCAGTAGTAAAATCAGTAGCGGTTAAATTCAGAAATATACTCTTGAACGCCTCTATCCTATACATTAACCTTTTACAACTTTCCAGCTTTGTCTTTACATTTTACTTGTCATGCAAACCCACACCAAACACATTTGTACATTTCCTTTACTACATATAATGTTTACTTAATCCATCTCTTATCTGCGTTCAAAAATGTCAGAGCAGTTTCCTTATCAAACGTTCCCCCCTCCTCTTCCTCTTCTTCCTCCTCCTCATCCTCCTCCTCCTCCTCTTTGGGCAGCTGCTGTTGTGATTAGCCCAGATGTGCCGGAGCAGAGGACATACAGTTCAGATGTTGTTTTGTTCTGATTTGGGGAGAGCGGCTGTGCACCAAATGAATGGAGCATTGTGAGAGTGACATAAGCCCGTCACAACGTGCTCAGTATGGGGCGGTTCAGACGAGAAAGTTTGGCAGCAAAGAGAGCAATTGTGTTCTATTGTTGTGGAAAAAATATAAGATATAAAAAGTACAGCTAGATGCAAAACACAGGTGGTCAAAATGACTATGGTCACTTTACCTTGTGAGTAAAAGTAACAGTAAGTGCACAATATAAAACAAAGACTTAATATTGAAAGAATCTGATTTAAAGGCACACTATGTAACTTTTCTGTAGGGTTGTTTGCCACCTGCTTTTTTTCATGTAGATGTGATTGCCTGGAATGTTCCATAGTACGGTATTGAACTTCCTCATCTTACATTTATTGCTAATGCCGTCGTCATGGAAAAAGGAAAGTTTAATGCCATACTGCGCATTCCAGGCAAAACAATAACATCTCCATGGCGACAAGCATAGTGACTTACTCTGTGGTGGTTGGATTTACACTTTTAGGTTCAAGTGTAGTTTAATGTAATTGGGAGATGCATTGGTCCCTGTGGTTTGGGCTTGAAGAACAACAAGAACCCAAAGAGATAAGACACGTTTAAGATAAGAGTTGGAATTACATTTGGAAAACCGCAACTTGAATCTGTGTGCACGGAGGGAACAGCTAATGCGTCAATTGAAGCGTATATCAATCTGTCATCTCTAACTGATTTATGAAACATGAAGTCATACAATATTGTTGACAAATTAAATTACTGCATTACACATAACGCCTGATCTGATAAGTTGGACAGGATTCCTCTTACTCATGTTGCTGGTTTGTTCTTTGTCTTTCAGCATCAGCGAGAGTTTCCTGACAGTTAAAGGGGCGGCGCTCTTTCTGCCCCGAGGCAACAGTCCCACCCCAAACTCTGCCCCTCGCCTCAGCCAGCGCCGGAACAAGCACACAGGTAAAAACACGTCCAGAAGATATGATATTTGTGTCTTGATTAGGGCTAGAAGTTTAATCAGATTTCAGTCAAAAGGGTCAGTCTTTATTGTCGACGATAAAAGGCAAGGCAAGGCAGGTTTATTTGTATAGCATAATTTGTAAATAAAGTAATTCAAAGTGCTTTACAGAATAAGAAAGACATTAAAATCACAATACAAACAAATCAAAACATAAATAATCATTATAAAATTAACATTAAAAGAGAGAGTGCAGAATAAAATAAAATTAACATTAAAAGAGAAGAGTGCAGAATAAAAACCTTTCAGTCATATTCACAGCTAAACAGAGCCATTTTGTGCCTGGATTTAAACATTGTCAAAGTAGAGGCCTGTCTCACATCTTCAGGAAGACTGTTCCAGGTTTTAGCTGCATAAAACTGAAACACTGACTCTGGGCACCAGCAGGAGGCCTGAGGTCCTCAGAGTGCGAGATGGTTCATATCGCACTAACATGTGGGAGATCAAATTTTGTCGGAGATGGAAGAAATTTGTCTTTGTTTCACCATCACATGAAACGACAATCAGTTCATCAAAGCTTTACAATCAGTATATTATTTTAAAAAAAAGTTTAGGCACATCTATATGACCAATAGCTTTTAAAAAGGTAAATGCAAATCCATTCTTGTACTTTCTTTTGTGTTAGTTTAGTCATTCGTATTTTCTTCTATCACCACGGACACAGAATAGTTTAATGTTGGCATATTACTTAACCCACAGCTGGTGTGTCTCACATTTCTCTCGTCTCGTGACTTTGAACACCAGGAACAAGCCTCCTCAGATACCTCCAGCTTAAACACGCACTCCCTGATTTTAATGAACACAAACGCATCACTGTTAACAGCTGCTGCTCACAACAGAACAGATAAGCTAAAAAAAACACAAGGTATAAAAAATAATCATAATATTTAGTCAGGCCAACTGAGCATAAGCATTTTATTCAAACTAGACTTATTGTAAAACATATTTCTTTTTTATACAAATAATACAAGGTTATTCTTATCCAAATGATATTGTTCTGACAAATTTGAGCTATTCCTTTAGTATATACACATAAGCATGACCTCATTACACTTTTCGTTTAAGCAATGTATGTTGTATGCATTTATATTTACACTAAATGAGTCAAGTGTTCTCTGTTAATTGTAAGTAACAACCTTAATCAACTTGTATTATTATTATTATTACATTTGTTACATTTATTACATTTGTGTGAAAACCTGCATTTCAAAGCTTAACCTACAGTAATTCTCTTACCAAAATAATTACTATACACTGGGTATAACTGATTTTTCGTTGCGATGGTACAGTACAGTTTATTGACTTATGGGACTGTATCCCTGTTACTCATATTCTTATATTATGTAAAAATGCTCCCTGCTTCTCACTAATTCTACGTAATAAGAAACAATTATGTCTTCTATTCTTCCAAGTAATTAAAAGGCAGCTAATTGTACTAATTAAATGAGTTTTGTAATGGCATTGCAACTGTGTGAAAATACCAGTTAGTTACATGTTCCTTGTTGCTTCTCTGACCAACAACAAATAAAAGTAAATTGGTTTGGGAGTCACTGACCTAAATATACATTATGTACTTTCAACGCCCTTAATACAATGTGGCATTTTTAAAATAAACAATAGTTGCATCTCACTCTACAGCGGGTTTTAAATTGCCTGTCTAAACAAGGACTGGAAAGTACTATCAAATACATGTGATGGTTCTTTGTAAACAGAGGAAAGGTGATATTGGGTTAGTGGTGTGAACAGGAGGTGAAACTTGCCTTAGGTCAAATGAAATTATATCCAGGATCTTACATGAGGAGGTATTGTTGCTTAAAATAATCTGAAACTCAATGATAATGTGCTTCTATTTCAAACCAGGTGACCTCCAAAAACATCTCCAGACCATGTTCACTGTGCTGCGGCCGGAGGACACGATACGACTGGTTAGTAACACACAAACATTTGGGTTTCATAGTATCATTTTTACCTGTTTCCATGGAGATGTTATTGTTATTGGCCTTAAACTTGTCTAGTATCTCCATGGACACACTCAGGTGACACCACCAGGCCAAGTTGCAGGTCAGACCTGTAGAGCAATAAAACACCTGGAAATGAATAAATGTAAGATAAGTTTAATGCCATTAGTATGAAATATTCCAGATAAAACAATAAGACAGGCACCATATGACAGGCACCTGGAATATGTTGTATTTTAAAATGTATTTGTTTTTTTTATTGCTCAAAAATACCGTGCAAAATCTGCATTCTTATACTGAACGTGGTCACCTCTCCACAGATCTGACCTGTAACTCGACCTGGTCGCATCACCTGCTTGTCTAAATAAGTTTAATGCTGTGGTACATTCTAGGTAAAGCATATGGAGAATAAAGTATGAATTGTGAATTGAAAACAGGTGTTTGATCAGTTACACCTTTTAAAGATTTAGTATGAATGTGTTTTTCTTTCTTCTTTCTTTCTCTTTATCTTTATTTATACAGGGGAGCCCAATGAAAGCGCTTAGATTATCTTTTTCATGGGTGCCCTGTTCAAAACACAGCACAAACAAACAAAACAAATAAGTCTACAAGTCCATATAAAACATTACAAGCAGGTGCAGGCGTGTGTATAAAAGTTTGTTACCAGATTATTAAATTGCGATTGTGGCACCAAAGTATCCAGTTTTGCGTGATCTTGAAATGTATTCCATTTTTGAGAAGCAAAACAGCCAAAAGCCCTTTTTCCCATCCCAGTTCCCAGCTAGTCCTTAGCTTTATACAGTCATGTGATCCGGTGCTAAATGTTCGTGTAGCAATGATTTTAGGGAAATCTAGCCTTTTACGAGTGTTTTTCATCCTATAAATGAAATAGAACTGAATTATTAAACTGCAGTGATGTACTTGGACTTGGACTTGCTGTGATTATAAGCAGTGCCACTGTTTTTATCTAGTTATCTTTCTCTTTTTAATTTCCTCCCTGCTCGGTTGTGTGTTGCAGGCTGTCCGTCTGGAGAGTGCCTTCCCTCAGGTCACACGTTACATGGTGGTCGTCTCCACCAACGGTCGACAGGACACAGAGGAGAGCATTGTCCTGGGCATGGACTTTGTCTCCTCCGATAGGTCAGTATCACAGGAACTGGACAGGAGTGGGCTGGGGGATAAGAACAAGCACAGATAAAAATTGGGGGAAGTACTGTGAATCTATGAAGTAGAAGTGCAGCTACTTTAAAATCAGTCAATGCAAAACAGCAATTCAGTTCAGTTATGTGAGTGCATGTTTGAAATGAATTTTGAAAGTATATTTTGTAAGAAGCAATTCCACAATTAAAATAACTTGCCCGTCTGTTGAATGTGCTTTACGTGGAAAAGAATAAGTCCAAATGTTATGGTTATGATTAGACTATGGTTAGTTTTACTATTACTATGTCTCAAGGTTCTAAGCATCTTTATTATCCCCATGGGACAATTTGTACCACTACTTCTACTGCTGCTGCTGCTATTTTTATTATTACTGCTAATATTACTACTGAAACGACTACTCCATACTTGTACAAGCTTATAACCGTCTGCAATATAACAATGTATAACCTAAACATAAATTCACCATTACCTCTGCAATTGCTTCTACTATGGTTTCAAACTTGACAGAAGTCTACAATACTTTAATCATCTAACTCAAATAGTTCAGTTATTTGCTGTGTCCAGCACTAGCAGAAATGACCCCTATATGTGTTACAGTGCGGAGGAGGTGCAGGTGGAAAGTACATGACCTTGTTTTGTTATATTGTCTGACTCTCTTTCTCTCCTCCCTCCTCCTTCTCTTTCC
>KN468814.1:0-30725 GCA_000787095.1 Periophthalmodon schlosseri | reverse complement strand
TCCTGCTGATTTCCATGTTCATGTTATTCATTAAACTTGTGTCGTCATAAAATCAACGCGTCACTTTGGCTAATTGTGTCCAGTAATGCCCCCCTAGGCTTTGTAGGCATGTTATGGCATGCTTTTAGTGCTTTGTTTTGTTAGTAAATGGGATAGTTACAGTCTTCCTCCTGGAGTCTGGAAGAAGGCTAAGTAAGAACAGAGAAAGATGTAGCCATAAAAGGTACGAAATATCGAATGCAAAAATTTGAACTAGATACTAAAATGAAATAAGTTGATTTACTTGTATGCAGTTAAAACTATGCAATGGAACTTTTACTTTGATGCTTCCCTTTACAATAATAAATAATGTTGATTTACAATCTATACTAAAATAAATATAACCAGTACAGTACACAGTGACGCATTTAACTTGATTACAGTCAGTTTGCCCCAGAAATGCTTGGAGAGCGCTCACCACTACCAAGGCATTTGTTTTATCTATATAATGGTCAAGTTCTAGTGTCCTGAACTGGACTGATGTTATAGTTTCTTTCACTGAGATAAAAAACTCTCATGTCTCACTCAAAATGAACTTATGTCTTTTTATGAGTTATTTTAGTTTCTTTCCCCATTTCAAAATAGTTTAAAATCTTCTTTATTATAATTGTATTTACTTGCTTTTTGAATTTGATTAAAAATACAAAAAAAAAACCAAAGCCACACTACAACTGATCATTACAGCAGACGACTGATCAAAAATCCCAAACATGAATAAATTCCAATTAAGTAAAATAAATTGGGAAAGAAAAACCCAGATCACTATACAGATGCAACTTTGCTTTTACCCATTTCACCCACAGCCTATAGTACCGTATCCACTAAATTTCCATCATAGAGACGAAGAGCATAAATAACATGACCCAAATGTGTGTGGGGATGATGGTCCAAAGCTCTAGAGAAAATGAGGCTTCCTTTTGAGCCAGCGCTGTCCTCCCGAGAGGTCATTAGGGCACTTGTTGGTATCATCGCTCTGACGTATGAAGGCTAAATACGTCCCATAGCAAAGTGGATAGTAACGCATCTACAGACAACAAGAACCATGTCAACAGGCGCTGTATTGTTGTCCTAGCATAAACAAAACCTCATTCAAAGTGCAGATATTATCATTCAGATATTCAAAGTGGTATTTTAGGGAACAGAAACAGATTATAATGAAAGCCTCGTTTGTTTTTGTTTTGTTGTTGCAGCCCCACGGAAAGAGAGCGCACGGAGAGGCTAATCAGGTTGAGACTCAGAGAAATCATGATGCAGAAAGACCTGGAAAATGTCACCTGTAAAGAGGTACTGATTGTAATAGTCTCTTTTATGTAACAAAAATATATTAACATTGTAATCTAATACGTAATGTTGGTACTACTGACAAGTGAAGTGGATATTACCAGTTAATCATGCAGGGTTTTTTCAGTTTAGTTTTATTTATATAGCACATTTAAATACAACTTCAGCTGCCCAAAGTGCTTCACCAAAAAAAACAAATATTTGGATACAATACAATAAGCAAAGACAATAAAAAAATAAAATACCAATAAAACACTAAGATTTTCTTCTCAATGTTAGCACCAGGAAGCAATAACAAAAGTCTAAATGTTGTATAACTAGAGATATTCTTAAATGTTTTTTGGACCCTGGACAAATAAAATTCATGAAACCAAGTGTTTAAGACAATTTAAATGTCATTGGCACATAGACTTTTTCAGTTTTGATAATTCATGATGAAAACAACTAAGTAAATAATTATCAATAATCATCGTTGTTGGGGTCACCAAACACATGGCCCTCAGTTTGAGAATCAATAGCCACTAAGGGAAGCTGTCTGTGGATCTCGCACTGCATTTCTATTGGAGTATTGTCTGTCAAAATAGTCTTTAAAAAGTCTTTACAAAGATTTTTGTCTTCTCTTCCTCAGATCCGCACAGAGCTGGAGATGCAAATGGTTTGCAATTTGCGCGATTTCAAGGGGTTCATCGATAACGAGATGATTGTGATCCTGGGACAGATGGACAGCCCCACGGAAATATTCGACCATGTTTTTCTGGTGAGAACTGAAGAAGTCTGTTTCAAATCTGCTCTAATTGGATTATTGCATTATGTACAAAAAGGCCAGATATTCCCTTATCATGCAAAATCAGCCTAGTTTTAGTTTTAGTTTTAGTTTTTGGACATTGGTTTTCTTTCTCTTGACAATATGTGGTCTCTAAATAGTGATTAGCAGTTTTTATGATCTTAACATAAACCTAAACGTGGCTAGTAGTAATTTAAAATTCATTGTCATTGATACATTTGTGGTAGAGAGAAATGATATACACTTTGTATGTACTTTATGGAGGCAATTTATTTAAAAGCGATGCACTTGATTTTTACCATCTTAAAAAAACATAACTAGTTCATTTTAAACTATTTGCAACAATCCAAACTTATTCCTCACTTTTTAAACTCATTCTGAGCATCCTAATTATCGCCATGTCGAGTTTATAAGAACATTTCACAACTTTCAAAGGCCAAACTGTTAACAGTAAACATGCTAACAGTGCATCAGTGTTACTTCCTGGTTTGCCGCCGATTAAAAAAAAAAACACTTTATAATTAGATGCAGACAGCACATTGGTCTTGTTTTGACTTTAAGAGCTGCTTTTACAATATATATGTACCGGGGCAAAGTAATATTATTTAATTATATTAAAAAATAGGATTAGTCCCTTTTAACACAATTCAAAACAGAACCGTGCGTGTTAGCAAAATGTCATTAAAATGTCACTGAGAATTTAGATTAAAATAAATTAAACATGACCAAAGCTTTTACCTGCTTCATTTTGTCTTCAGGGCTCTGAGTGGAACGCCTCTAACCTGGAGGAGCTGCAGAACAGCGGGTAAGGTTCAATGGTGGTCGTAACTCTCAGCGCCACTGTTGCATTAAATTAGGTTCTTGCACTGCTGAGTCTACAGTCATGACTTCAGTAATAATAAGATTTAGTAGTAGTTCTGTTTTAATGATCAATTTTTCAACTTGTCCTCCCCTCCTGTCTTTCCCTTTAGTGTCCGATACATCCTGAACGTGACCAGAGAGATTGACAACTTTTTCCCGGGAATGTTTGAATACCACAACATCAGAGTTTATGACGAAGAGGCCACAAATCTGCTGGAATACTGGAACGAGACCTACAAGTTTATCACAAAAGCCAAGTATGTATTTTGGGAGGGGTTCAAAAAGTCTTTAAAAAATAGCTGATGACACTTACACTCAACTATCAACTGTAGCTTGAATTTAACAACTGTACAACAACATGTAATTACATAGATTAGGAATATTCATCTGGTTTTGTTAATAAAATGATTGAGATGATTTATTACCTTGACCCCTAAATAATAACTAAAACAGCACATTATCACATTGTACTTGGGGTTTAGTTACATGTTATTACAGGTTGATACATTGTGCGTTACACTGTATTTAATAAGATGGGCACAAAGTATCAAGGGTTGCATAGAATAAAATGTGACCTAAAATGTATGTGAAAAGGCGTATGTATTAAGAACAGCTTTTTCAAAATGTTGTTTTTGGCCCATTGTATTTCTTAATGAATTTTAAGGTAATATGGTAAATAAATATCAAATGGCCATTAAACACATTACACACCAAGACTGAAATTCTGTCCTAAAATGCATGTTACTATTTTGCCTTGTAGAAAAGCCGGTGCCAAGTGCCTGGTTCACTGTAAGATGGGCATCAGCCGCTCTGCCTCCACGGTGATCGCGTACGCCATGAAGGAGTACGGCTGGAACCTGGACACAGCGCTCGAGTACGTCAAAGACAAACGCTCCGTCACCAAGCCCAACCCCTCCTTCATGAGGCAGCTTGAGGAGTACCAAGGCATTCTGCTGGCAAGGTACGAGTCTGTTTTTTCAATAGATTTTAGGGATGAATTTGAGAAAATCATTTCTTGACAAGTACAGAGATTGCAAGAGATTAATGGTTGGTATTTTAAACTCATGATTCAGTCCAGAGTGCATATTTTAAATACACAACATTTCAGAGTTGGCAGCTTTTATAAAGAAAAAGTCCCCATGGAGACACAGGGAGATTTAGTTCTCTAGAATAATCAAATAACTTTGCTATTTCAAAATAAATAGAAGGAATTCAATGATGTTCCAACATGTTTTCTAAGGAATAGTTGCATCAAATGAGATTTAAAGGTGCACTATGTAACTTTTCTGGAGGAAGGCCCACCAATTGCTTTTCTCCATTGAAATTTTATTGCCTGGAATGTTCCACATTATGGCATTTGTCTGCCTGGAGACAAGCAGGTGGCGTGACCAGGTCAAATGATCATCCATGCAGAGAAGCCCCCTGCCCCCCTCAGAAAAGTTGCAGAGATTTAACATTCAAGTTTATATCGTGACTTATTTTATATGTAAAAGTTAGCATTATTAGAAGCACTAAGATATCTCACATTTTAAACTGCAAAGAATAAGATGATATCATTATTTAATTGATTCTATCGCAGAGGGAAAAAGGTGTTACAGTTTCGCCATCAGGTGCAAAACAAATAGTGTGCATGTAAAAGTATACAGATTTGTGCATTGAAAATATCAGTAAAAATAGCCAAAATTACAAAAATTATGCATCTCTACAAACTAAACTTTACCATGTTTATCTTTTCTTGCAGCAAACAGCGCCATAACAAGCTCTGGCGTTCCCACTCTGACAGCGACCTCTCCGACCGCTCGGACCCCTTGTGTAAAGGCCCCCAAACCCTGATGCGCTCTGACTCTCACAACAACAACAGCATCCCCTCCTCCCCCTCCTTGCAGCACTTCCTGGGTGTGGCCGTTCTCCAGGCTCTGACCTCAGACCCCGTGAGCTCCTCCCCCTCCTCCTCTCCTGACTCCGGCTCTAGCGATGGAGGAGAATCGCCAAACCACGAGGAAGAGGTGAACCCTATCCCAAACAGACTACCCCGACCACGCGCGGCTACTGTCATCCCAGAAGACAGCATGGATAATTCAACTCGAGTTGCCATAACCGTGCCTTTAGCTTTACCGCAGCCTCCGCCTTCCATTCACATACTACCCTCTACTCCTAAAATGCAACACGCCCAGCTGGCAACATCGCAACCCGCCAATGCAGTGCCTAAACTCAAACTTTCTCTTGATTTGCCTGCAAAAAACAACTCTGATGGCATATCTCCACTAACATTGGGATCTACGGATACAGATATCACAGAAGATCTGTCAGATTTAACAAGTGAAAAAGTGACTCCTCTTAGCCCCGCAGTCTCAGTACCTTTACTTTCTCCAATTCAAAGTGATGACAACAATAACCCAAGTCATTTGAACATGGATAATGCCATAGAAGGTCGTGGTGAGGCAGATGGTTCGTCCACACACAGCACAGACAGTATAGATTTCTTCAGCGCCAGAGAGAAGTTTTTGGGATTGGCTCTAGATGGGAGACCCCAGAAGCAAGTGGAGCAGGGGCCACATGCTGCGCTCCTGTCAGCAGCTGTGGAGGAAAATAAAGAAACTGAGACTAAAGAAGGCGATAAAACTGAGAAAGAAAACAGCCAGGTAAATACAGTTAAATTATAAATAAAATAAATTCGAAAATTGTGAAAAAGTTACGTTTCTGTATTTCAGAGTTTTGTTAAGCGCAAACAAAACACTAATAAAAACATCTTGATCCATTACAGTATAAAAATCCTTGAATCTCTGCAAGTAATCTCCGTTTAATGTGCAGTCTTTATCTCATCCCCAAAAAATGCAAACTAAAATAGAACATGCAAATTTAAGACATCCTTTCGAAATCATAGCAGTGTTGTAAATGTGTTTTTTTATCATGTTGTAAGTAGAAATGGTTTGATACCGATATTCAAGATTTGATTTGCTTCGGTGTCTGCTAAACAATATTTATCCATGGATTTCAGATTGATGAAAATCTAACGCAGTTGGCAATAGCAATTTGCGGTTCAAAACAATATATCTTTTGAATGGGCAAAAGTCCTCAAAATATTACCTATGATCAGGAAGCTGAAATCAATGAATAGCATCTATAGCAAAGGCAGAAATGTGTATATATTTTAGTTATAATAAAAATACATATTTTAGTCATTTATGATGACTGTAAACATTGAACCGATACCAGTACATGACAAAAGTCCCCTGATATCAGCAATACAGATATGAGCACCTTTATAATATCCACCTCTAGCTGTAATAGTTTTATTACAAATGAACTAATACTTATTCTTTCTGTCTCTCTTCTTCTGTTCCAGACTGAGGACAGTGCTGACCCCACCCATCACCCTGACAACTGCATATCTGTCCGCCATATTGTCACCGAGATCGAAGCCATTTCACATCCTGCATCTTCTCCTCCAACAATCACCACCTCCTCATCCACCTCCTCTCTCCAACTCCCTCACCCAGAACCTCACGTCGAATCCGGGCTCGAACCGGTCTCCGCCAGCCCCCCTACGACCCTCCAGTCTGCCGCCATGTTATCCAGCGAGTGGCCAGTCGGATCGGTTCGGCGAGCTACAAAACAGCTGGAGCAGAAACTAAAACAGGAGATGCTAGCAGCACGTTCACCGCTACATTCCCCCAGCAATGAAAACTCACTTGTGCGTGCTCTACAACAAACTGACGAATATACGGACAATTCAAAACATGACAACACTCAGGGACAGGTTGAAACGCCAAAAGATTGTGACAAAAACATAATACTTGACACTTCGGATTTTATGAATTCAAGTTGTAGCCAAGATATAGGTGCCGTGCATGCATCTACTGAAAGCCAAACTGAGATATCACTACAAACTAATAGCCAGAGCTTAGGTTCATCTTTACATACCTCAACCACATCCCAAAGACTGCATATTGGTAGCGAAGACGTTGAACCGCAAAATGTGACTCTAGATGGAGTAACTGTGCAAGATTCGGACACGGACGAAAAGTGCTTGCAAGTTTTAGGGTGCAGTCCTGATTGCGAAGCCCAAAATAGGTTAGCGAGGGGCAGCCAGGAACTTGAGAGAATACAGCAAACGCTAAAGGAACTGCAAGCGTTTCTTTGTGACGGGGTAAATGTGGAGAATCAACTTTCTGACAAAATGGACACTGAAATTTGTAAAGACACTCATAGTTATTCGAGTTTTGATGTTGCCGAAAGGATTAAAGACGAGGAGAAAACTGTATCGGAGTGTACAGGTTGGCATAGAGCTATTGAACTAGAAGCAAGGTTACGCCAAGCCGGACTAACTCCGCCTTCGCTAATGAAACGATCGGCATCTTTGGCTAAACTGGACTGTCTTGAACTGTCCGCTACCGATCTAAATGATTTGGATTTGACATCTCATACAAAGACGTTTTCACACTCCAGAAAATCAAAACACAGAAAAGAAAAGCAGAAAGTTTTGGCACATATCTCGAATGGTGTACCTCTTTCGTCCAACCAAAATGAGCAGGATAAGTCGACGTCTTGTTGCCAAAAAGAGGATGTAGGCGAAGGGGTGGAGCTTGCACAAAAGCAGGGTAGAAGACATTCAACTTCATCCAGCCGTTCTCGCAAAATCTCCATTGATAAAAAGCATAGAGCTGTCACTGTGCTGTACAATACAATGTAAAACTCAGACTGGAGTTGGTGTAAACTGGATTCGAATGCATGTATGTGTGAAATTGTCAGAATACTGGCAGTTGTAAGTAGCAGAGTAAATGTAGAAATGAATGTTAGGCTGCATGTTAAACCACTGGATGTGCTAAATAAACTGGATTTCAGGTTTAATACGAAAGTCTAAAGACCGAATCATATTATGCATTATTACTGTATGTTAAGTTCTATTTTGTTTTATAACGTTTTTCAGTGTGTTCAGACAGGGGTCGCTCTCTCAAAACATGCACTTTATACTGTTTTTGGATGTTGTTTTTCTTTTATTTGGCGTTTCTTATTCGGAGTATTCTTTGCACTGAAGTCAGATGGGGCTTGACCGTCCTCTCTTGTATCTTCGTTCAGATTTTTAAACCAGGACAAAGCTGACATGTTGTTTCTTAATAAAGGGCTTTAGCAATGTCCAAAAGGTTGACCTGTGTTATTTTCTTGCTTTCTATTATCCATTCAGCTTGAATTATACCATAGTTTAATCTTGATTCTTAGACCATCTAGTGGCCACAGTGAGCATTGCACACTTGTTTGTGCTTCAGTCAGGTACAAGAATCCCAGCACTTTTTCGTACTTTTAATGAAAATATACAGGGTGTCCATAAAGTCTCTCAACAATTTAAAAATTTTATTATGAAGGCAATTGATAAGATATATTGTTCTAATGTACTGTTTTTAATCACATTGCATTTTTGTAAGTCCTCCTGTTGATTAAAGCGACATCGTTTTGAATGAACCCCTAAGAAATGGCTACTCCTCAAGAGAAGGCACAATGTGTATCATGGTTTCTATGGGGCTGTGTTAAAGATGTCGTGTATGGAACAAAGATTCCAGTCTATTTCAAACCTACAAACACTTTAAGACAGAAACTGGTTCATCCAAAGGACAAAACCTTGAGCCATAAACAAAGTAATGTAGTTTACGCCATTCAGTGCAGTGAAGAGTGCAGCGAGCGTTATACTGGAGACACAAACCAGCCACTCCATAAGAGAATGTACCAACACCGGCACGAGAGCTCCTCTGGACCCCAGTCCGCCGTATGTCTTCATCTCAAAGCCACTAACCACCTTTGAAGATAGTGAGATTCAGATCTTAGCCAGAGAGAAGAAATGGTTTGAGAGGGGAGTTAAAGAAGCTATTTTTGTTATGAAATGACAATCCTTCCTTAAACAGGAACTTTGAGAAGACATAATCTCTCACAGATCTATGATTCCATCCTCAGACCAAAAACAAATAGGAACAAAGAGAACAATAGGGGGTCGTTAAAGGTTGAATAGATTTGTTAGGCTGATACTGGAGACAATAGCTGTTTACAGTTTCAGTGTAGTTAGCCCCTCCCTTCAGATGGATATAAGGCAGTGTCCACCAGTGATCTGACTAGAACCGAAGAAGCGGCGAGGATGAGCAGCGAAACAACAGATTTGAACTTTGTCTTTTGCTACTAACCAAATATGGTTTTTAACATTGGTTCAAATTGCAAATCTTGTGCCCTATAAATCTACTCATGGGTTTCAGCTTCAAGGACTTTTTTATTGTTAATTGCTATGGCAACGGTCCTAATTTTTCATCATTCTGAAACAAATGGAATTGTAGTTAGTAGGTTACTTTTACGAAAAATGTGTTCTTACAAGGCCTATCCTTAAATATAACTGGAGCAGCCTATCACGAGTAGTGTACAACCAGTGGGACCCTCAAATATACACCCAGCATTATGTAGAAGAGTAACCGGTTCAATGTGGTTTATTTTTGGTCGTCCTTGTAGCTGTGAATAAACACATTCTATACGAAGCTGACAAAAAAGTATGGTATGATCATTTGTACAGAGACTGAGGCCTCTGCAATCTCCGTGTGGCCATACATTTGTCAATCTCGTCAGATCTTGGAAGCCTAGCAGGGTTGGGCCTGGTAAATACTTGGATGGGAATACTAGGGGCAGCAGTAGCTCTAGTGAAAACTGTTGTTGTGTCCCTAGGCAAGACACTTCATCCATCGAACCTCGTATGAATGTGGTGTAGGTGGTCATCAGAGCGGCTGATGCGATGCTACTATTGATCACAGGGAAGACAAGTAAGGTTGTCTCTGGAAGATGTTTTACAAAATTAGCATTTCACAGACGCAGTTCAGAAGTACAGATGAAAGGGTATTGCATATGTCTTAAGATGGAGGTTTAAAGGTCAAACCACCCCCACTATGTTGTATGTTGATTATAAACACTATTTCCTGCAGGTACCATTCTTTGAGCCAGCCTTCTTCTTCTTCAGAGGAGGAGCTGTGTGTGTGTTATTTATGGGTGACATTTCATTGACTGTTTCATGTGGGTAATTAAACTGTGGGATAAAGGCCACTGGATCCTGCTGACTGACGCACAGGGAGATAGACTCTGAAGTGTCTGCGGATACAAGCTCAGAATATGTAATCATAAACAAGGAATGTATAAGGCGCTAGCTACATATCCATGGGTTTTGGAATGATGAAAAAAAGGACTGCTGCCGTAGCAAATAACAATAAAAACAAACTATTATAGCTTATCTTCTGAATGGTGAAAATTCCTCAAAACAGGAAGGAACAGGAAGCTGAAACCCATGAATACGTACATATACTTGTGTATTTTATGAATTATACTTTTTTCTTTATGAGTTTGAGTGATGCCAAAGTTGAAATAATGGAATTCCAATTTAGTTTTAGAAATGTTTTCAAACAAACTTCAAATACAGCATCTGATAGACTAATACAAAGACATACAGTTACATATATGCTACTATATATAATAAGCCCACTTATTTTGGCCGTGACAAAGCATTTTGCTCCATTTTGAATTTAAAATACGAACCAAAATTCACCTAAATGCACCTTAAAGCACTGAGATCTTATTTTACCATAGCTGGATGCGTAATATTGCTGGAATAAGTTTGTTTACTAGCTTTATACTTTTTAATACGAAGGAAATTTCTTGAATTTAACCATTTTAAAAAGTCTTTTTTGTACTTGACCTTTTGACCTTGATATTACAGTTGGTCGTTGGTAGTTAAGTAGTTATACATGGTGTGAATACAATGTGTGAGTATTTGCTGCTCCAAGCTCTAATAAATGAAGAGCATTGAATCTGGAAGGGCATCTGATATAAAAACTCAAAAATATGAAAATTGCTACATACCATCTGCAGTTTATTTCTGCCACAGATTTACTGGGTAGATCCTTTGAACAATTCTACTTTCTGAATTTACTTTTTATATTTGAATCTCAATGAGGACGTTACAGTTTCTTAGGGACTGTCAGACCTGTCATTTTCACTCCTGGATTAAAATAACTGCAAGCCAACCCCCAAAGGATTGTGGGTAATTCATTGGGAATCCTTGACACATGCAAAGACGATGGAGGAGGAAGAGGAGGAGGAGGATGCTAAAAACAGACTTTCTCTTGACAATAACAGTTCTTCCAATCTTGTGTGAAGTTAATTGGTTTTGGCACCGTCTCTCACTCAGCCATAGTTACAGTTGTGTGCAGTAGTTAAAACTCACTTGGCTCCCAAAGGATTTAAAGCTGAAGTTAATGAAAGGAGATTACAGACTGGACAGACGCATGTATATATATTTTACTGTTGCAAAGAAGTTTATTTCACATGTATTTCCCAGCATTCGCCACAAAAAAATGCTTCTCTTGTTGTTTTTTAAAAGTACAAAAAAGTGTTGTCAACCAAGCAAGCTTTGAACAGGAGAGAAGGCATTTTCATTGGGTTGTGCTGTCAAAGTGTCAAGGTACATTATTATATTGTATTAAAGTAAAAGAAACAAAACGCTCCATAACTGTGTAAAGTCTGACCAGCTTTGAACCCTGCAAAATTGTGAACTTTATATGTGTATGGAACATGTCAAGAAAGTGGAGAGGATTTTTGTATAGCAAATCAATTGAATTTGAATTTCAACTGAATTTGAGTGAACTAAATGTTGCACCTTCCTGTCTCCATGGAGACGTTTGCCTGGAATGTTCCTTAAAGTGGCATTAAACTAATTTATCTTGCATTTATTCATTGCATTTATCGGTCAAAATACCTTGAAAAACATGCTTACTACGGTCTGTGCTGCCTCGCCAATGATCTGACCAGTAACTTAGCATGGTGATGTCACCTGCTGGTCATTGTGGAGATAGTTTAAAGCCATACTGTGGAGCATTCTAGCCAAAACAATACATAACATATTAAAGACTTTTTGTTGCAAAAATCAAAGCTGGCAGACTGGCTTTACTGTGTAGAGGTGCAAACCATGCTGAATTATTATACATACCATATGTAAGAAACCAGATTTTAGTTTCAGTTCAATTATTGACAACCCTAAATTATGTAATAACTTGTCACATTCACTAATGCAGTCTTTAATTCAAGCATCTAATATTGGTAGTTCTGTTGTAATTAGGCTAAAGCTAAGTTAGCCAAAATTTGGTTATTTTGTGCTCCCATCATCAGCCTATAACAGTTACCGTATATTAACCCATCACAAGCAGAATACAGTACTTTGGGACAGATTTGTGCTTAAAACAAAGCTAAACTAAAGAAGCTTATTCAACTGTTTGTAAGCAGTTTTGTGCACATTCAAATTCACAATCCTTTAAAGGGAATGTATGTAGTGTTGTTTTTTTCAGCAAAACAGATAAATTAATAAAAAGGGATAAACCTAGTGTAAAAAACCTATTTGCTTTGTGAGATTCTCCTCTTGACTTGGTCAGTGTTGCAAAGTGGTACTGACTTCTTAAAAACAGTGTTCTCTAGATACAATGGCTGCAATGAATATGTATGTAACTAACTACATATAATCCCTTTAATTTAAAAATTAAAGAAAATTATTTAGCAAAAACGTCTTTTGGTTGCCTGGCAAATCCAGAATGGAGAATCTATTTTTCATACAGAGAGATTCCTTTCTAGTCACCACAGCCCCCATCACACCTTGAGACAGAACCAAACGTGATCATCCAATCAGATTTGTTTTTTTCAGTGAAGCATGTGAAACGAAGGAGCTCAATTGTCACCCATTATATTGATTAATATCACATTTCTCACACCTCATATTAACAGAGTTTAGTGCTTCGCTCATTGATTCTGCAGAAATTCACAATATTTTGTAGTCCCCTGTGATATTTTTACCTTTTTTTTTTGCTCGTAAGCAACCGTATTTGTTTTGATGGACCATGCGTGTCCCTGATTGGCTAATCCGCCTGTCAGTCACGCCCATCTGAACTCAAGGAGATTCACCGGTTACCAGACTCACATCTTTATAAAGTACTGAAGAAGTGTGTATTCTGGATTTCAGGCAACTCTTTTAGTGCTTCCTTTTCTTCATGATAAAAGTTACTAACATAGTGGTTTGTTGCAGAGCTGGTTTTGTAACACACTCACATGCACACAAAGAAAAATCCACCAGACACACATCCAATAAACTGACCACCGCCACTGATGGTCCAAGAGGCATTCATTTATATTTTTGTTCTTATTACATTGTTGTATTGTTGCTTGTAAACTGGTCAAAAGTACATTGTGGCACCAGAGATCACCTGTAGGGGGCACCAGCTGTGAGGAGAAAGTGTGCTTCAGTGGCCCAACTGTATTCAACTCCCTCCTCAAAGCCTTCATTTCTCAGCTGTCCATCAAGCCCAATAACGAGAACATGAAGAACTAATTGGGCGGGGCAAAGAGTTCATTCTAAAACATGTTCATTCCCTCATGGTTTAAAACCTAAACACCTAAACTCCGCCCACAACCACATTTCAAATAAAGCTGCTAAACTGGGCAGTGCCTCTGGACTAAAGAAGAGAGTGAGAGGGGAGGAGGGGCGGGGTCAGGAGGTATAAGGAACAGTGATGGGTCTAGACAACTACTGACGCCTCAAACTCCGCCTCTGCACCCAGGTGTTTTTAATCAGAAACACCTGACAATCTAGTTATAAAACGTTTATTTTCTGCCAATCAGTGCGGTGCTACCATGCTAATTGTTGCTAACTTCACTATCACCATAAACTCTCGTCTTGCTCTCGTCTCTGAAAATTGTGAAAAATGTAAACTGGAAAAGTAGGATCATTAAAATGTTTAAGGTAAGTGAGGAGAAACCCTGGACCACTGAAAACCTTTTAAAATGAACAATTACAATTACCGTAAAAATCTGGTACAGCGCTTTTAATTTGTATAAAACTTTATATGCTTTCCTCATTAGCATTTTATACACAAGTCACTGTAATGCTGTAATTTCTTCATCTTACACTGCAGTCATTGTATTTTGTGCAGTATTTTGTGGTTTCTATCCCAAACGCCACAGCAGACAGTAAATATTGGGACAGATATGATCGGCTAGTTGAGTGGTTATGCCTTTTCCCTCCTAAGCCAAAAACTAGGTCAAACATCCGCACTACGACCTTCTAAAATTAGATTCTAACAAAGAATTCTTAGTTCTTCCAAAGTCAATGTTAAACAATAGGCTCTTTATAATACAGGATATTACACAAACAATATTGGAAACATCCTCCCTCTCTCCTCTGTGAGCATGATTGACAGCTGAGGAATTAAGGAGGTAAATTTGTATAAGTAGGACGTGCCTCAAATGTGCTCGTTTCTCCTGGACAGTCTATTGTTGTACCACAGACCCCGCCCCTCGGAGCCCTGTGAGCCAATTGGAAATCACTTCTCCATGAGTGACAGGCGTATGATCCTCTGCAGCTCCTCCTCTTCCTGACGCCGCCGTAGCTCCGCCTCTTCCTGTTCCCGTGCTGAGATTTCCATGGCGATGCGGAGCTGTTCGTCATAGCAACAGGAGTTTGGTTGTTTTTTGGATGGAGTGGAGCAGAGGCTGGAGGCTGGGCGGGCTTTGTGCTGGGGCGTCCTGGAAAGAGAAAGAAGAGAAAACATTATAGCAATATTTGACATTTTTGTTGCAAGCAAATGTTCTTACCCCAACAGGTGCTGCGTAACTACGGGTAAATTCATTTATCACACTGTAGTGTCAGAATACTTCTGTGTGAAGACCTGTAGGATCTTAAAATCTACATCTATTGCGTTTCTCCCTGGGTCAGGGTGGGTTTCCTCCAGGCACTCCAGTTTCCCCCATCAACCCAAAACATGCACCATAGCTATAATCCTCCAGCTGAGATAGTCCTGACCAAGCCTAGCTGAAGATCTAGAGATGGGTCCCCGAACACTGCATGGCAGTAGCTCACTGTTTCGGACAGGTTGCCCCAGTGCCAATGCTTGAAGGATGAGTCAAATGCAGAAAAATAATTTTCTCACGAGAGATGAATAAAGTACATTATCTTACCGTTCTTTGGCTCACAGTCCTGATCTATATAGTGGCCCAGTGCTTTATCCTAAAGCAGCAAGGACTCCTTTGAAACTAGCAGGTGGCAGCCAGCCTTCAGTTCAAGTTCAAGTTACATGCTCCCAATAAATAGCTAGAGTTAGCTATACCAAATAAACATTAAAATCATTGCACAGTAGAAGTCATATTATTTGCAATGGTGATAATTGTTACACTGGCCATTTACTATAAGCCAGCCGCTCAAAGCATTTTATTATAGTAGCATATAACTGCTATCGTCTTTTGATTACATATTTTCTAAACCATATCTATTCATTATTACAACCAGTACAACATACTTACAGCTTTGGACAGTGGAAAAATGCCCTCAATTTATTATTGGCTGATATTTCTAAATCTATCTTCTCTGGCTTATTAGAGAGGGCAGAATGATCCATAAACAGTGTTAGTGTAATAATGCGATATCCCATTTCCCATAACTGTGCTCTGCTGTCCGTTTAGGAACAGGGGAAGCTATAAAAAGAAACAATGCATCATTAAAACCTGCTGATGGATGACAGAAGAGCTAAAACAGGAAGTGGGTTCAGAACTGCCCCTTTGAGGTAAATATGAGGGCTGCCGATACAACTGTAGTACAAGTGCATACGGCAGATCAAACCTACAACAGTGAACACTGAGTTTGGAAAAGTAGCAGTTTTTTTATTTAAAGGATGCATTGTATGCTATATGCTGTATTTTGGATTTTGTTTTTAGCTTTTTGCCTCTTCGGAAGTGGTGTTTAAGTTAGACAACCCAAAAACTTCAAACTAGATCAGTACCACCAAATTGAAAATGATGTTCTAGATACATTTGAAATATGTTCTACCTTAAATTAATCAAACTATACTTTAAATTGTGACATAGTATACTCAACCATATTCAAACAAAAATAGGTTTTATTTATCGTTAATCAGTCAAATACTTGTCAAAATGGGTATAATCGCAAATATAAAGGAGGCTGATTCCAGTAATATACAGTTCAGATGGTTCATGATGAAAAATGTGCTAAATGTGCCATTCTATTAATTATTATGTGGTTGAACAATAATTCTTCCTATACTTTTTTACTATGATATTGAAATCAGAGGTAAAATGGTGTCTATCTACTCATGAACAGACAGAGGAAGTCAACAGCAGCTGAGAGCCGACTGTCAAACCAGGAAACCTCTCTCCCCCTCTGTCTCTGAATAAACACTAAAGGGGGACGCAGAGGAGGAGAGGGGGCCAGCAGGATCCAATGATTTCTACTGGGGCAAAGAGATAAGAGATGTTTTACTTAAGGAAGAAAGGAAGAGACAGACCATATCAAAACAAATATTAATCATACTAGGTAAGTGGGTGAAGTGTCTTGCCTAAGGACACAACCACGGTTTGTACTAGAGCCACTGCTTTAATTGAATAAATGCAAGATAAATAAGTTTAATGTAGTGTGGAACATTCCAGGTAAAGTAAAACATCTCCATGGAAACAAGCAGGTGGCAGATCCTCCATCAGAAATTTACATAGTGCTTTGGCTTTAGCCATAGAGTAATTCACACCCTATCCTCCACATTAGATTTCGTAGAATTTCAGAACACCAAGTAGTTGGTGTGTAAATAAAACTGTTGTGTTTCTGACCTGTCCAGGCGGCTGGGGTCACATGACAGTGGGTGGGTCCCTGGTTTGCTGTTGGTAAGAGCCTCCCAGATGGTCACCTGCAGATCAGATTCAAGACAAGAAGGACATGGTGATCCCTGCATGCAATATTTAAACTACAACTCCTAATAACACTACTGGAAAGACTACATCTACTACAACTACTACTACTACAACTACAATTACTACTACTACTACTATTACTATTGTTACTACAGAAGCACTAGCAGTTTTTTTTTTGTAGCACACACTAAACATCAAGACATAGTAATGCATTCACATATTGATTAAAGCGTGTATTTCTGACAAAACAAACAAAAGAAACAGTTGCCAAGTCTCAAAGTAATCCAAATGGCTCAGCATAAATGTGTTGAGGATAAAATATGACATATTTGTATAGCGTAAGCAAGATTTGTCGAAAGTACTCAACAAGCTTAAATCAGCAGTCTGATTCTGTTCTCATAGCCAAATTGTCCAGTAGATTTTATCTGAAAAATATGTATTCTTGCAATATGCCGGGTCACGTCTCCACGGATCTGACCTGTAACTTGGCCAGGTGACATCACCTGCTTGTCTCCATGAAGACAGACAGATTGAATGACATACTTTGGAGACAAGCAGGTGGTGGGCTCTTCACCAGAAAAGTGACATAGTGCACCTTTAACTAAGACTGACCTAATAATGTGAGTAGGAAAACAAATGTGAAAAGTAGATTCGACTTTTGTTAGTTGAGTATTTAGATACCATTAAGCAGCAAGTACCTGGTCGTACTCCGATCCGGCCTCTATAAGACTCTGCTGGATGGCAAACTGCAGCAGGTCCTCGTCCTCCTCCCTCAGAGGCTCTCTGTGTCGGGACCCCAGGAGAGTGTAGCCGGGCGGGGGCTCGAACACACACACAGGGATCTCTGCAGCGCGGCACGACGCTACAGCACAGAGAAGGCAATGGAGATGGAGAGAAAGAGCATTACAGGAGAGTATGGGTAATTTTACATGATCAGTGGTAATTTAGGCTGTGTTCACACTTTCACACACCAGTGTTGGGAAGTAACTGAATATATGTACCAAAAATAGGTATTCTGAATACCAAGTCTGAGTAACCTGTATTCCAGTAAAGTTACTCTTTCATTTGGTGGTATTCAGAATATAGATACTTTCCTAAATTTAAAAAAAAAATACATGGCGGGACCTCATCATGTAATTTTGGCTTTGAACTGCACAGTATTAGTGAGAATAAATAAAACACAGCTGTTGTAGTTCGTGCATGTGCGACTCTAATTGGACATAAATGAATGTATAACAAACAGTGCACCAAAAATAAAGCTGTTTGTAATTAGATGTCATATTTTTTTACATTATTATTTAAATGCATCTCAGTGTAAGAGTATTCAGAATACAGCACTCCGATTGGACCATGTAACAGAATACGTTAGAAAATACATTTTAATTTGAGTATCTAATATTTTGTAACTAAATACACTTTCAAAGTATTCTTTCCATCACTGCACACACCACTCGGGACTAAACTGGGATTAAATCATGACTAGAACCGGATTAAACCAAGTCTACAATCATCAATCTGTGATCAAACCAGGGCCAAACCATTACAAGTTTGAACAAAGTCTTGGACCAAAGAAAAAACAATTAGACAGTTTATAATCTGATTGTGAATACCCAATGCAACAAAGCGTAGTTTAGCATCAAACTGGAAGTGCAATGAAGCAAGTAGCGTTTACTTAGTAATGTTAGCATTAGTTTAGTCCTTCCAAAATCACGGGGACCTAGTACTACATAAAACTATACTAGTCATAAGTATTTCAAATAAGATCATTGTTCTCACTTGTGGAGCTAGAGCTGGACACGCTGGAAGAATCGCTGCCGGGGGATGGCGTATCTGAGCTGGGGTCCCCTCGTTGCAGCCCCCTCTCGACAGGCCTCTCTTCTGGGTCTCCTCTCACGCCCTCCGCCCAGCCGTTCAAGTTACTGAAGGTGATGCGAGCGTTCAGGATGTGGTACAAGGGGATCTCTGCAGACACAAGTAGGACATACTGTACATATATTTGATTATCTATGACATTTCAAAGCTTTATTTCCCCATTGGTGCTAATTATACATATCCTCTGGGGCTTTGCTGTACAAATGTCAACTCTAGTCCACACCTATCACAGTTTCACATTCAATTCATTAGACACTTGATTTTCAAGTAGGGGAACATGGGTCAAACCTACTCTACATTGTTACTATTACTATCGAATATCAATCAATCAGACTTCATATGCAGTGCGTTTCATACAATACATGTAACCCCAAGAGCTTTACATAAACAATTAAAATCCTTCACTCACACCCACTCACCCACAACCAGCCGACCCCACTTGCAACCACAGACTGCATTGCAACCCGCCCACAGACAACCCACAGATGGGCCACAGGTTACAGATGAACCATTTGAGAAAACTACTACTAGTAACTACAACAAATACCACTACCTACTACTAGCTATAACTACTACCAGTGGTGGATGAAGTACTCAGTTTTGTTACTCAAGTAAAAGTAAACACATGAAAAAATGTACTTAAGTAAAAATATTTAAGTACCCATTTAAAAATGTACTTTAAGAGTAAAAAGTCAAAGTGTTATTAAGTTGTTAAAGTGTTAGATGTAGTGATATTGATTCAAAAATGATACATATTTTGGTCAACAGTAGCAATACAAATCAGTTTCTTAATTTTGTGTATTTATTTTTGTTTGGTCAAAGCCAAAGCTTCAACTTGAAAACTTTAGTCAGGATAATACAACGAACATGGTAAAAATAACCTCTCAAATCGTATGAAAAGTACTTTTTACTTTTCAGTTCAGTTAAAAAAATGCAGAGGAGTAGAAAATACAGATACCTGCTCTCAAATGTAGAGTAAAAGTAAAAGTAAAAGAGTAAAAGTAAAAAAGTATCCACTGTAAAATATTCTTATGCACAGTACAGATACCTAAAAATTCTACTTAAGTACAGTACTTTACTACTTTTAATTCTTTCCCTTCAACCACCTACAACTACTACTACTACTAAGACTTGTGCTGCAGCTGCAACCGCTACTACAAAAAATACTGTAACCATTACTGCTTAATACTACCACCACTTTGCCATTGAGATGAAAATACTTTTACTTTAATTAAGTGTAACAATTAGTTTACATTAAAGTTGAAGCATTTTCTATCCTTGTCATTTTGTATTGTATTGTATTGTATTATTATTATTCAACACTATTCAGCACCTGAGTTTTATTCAAAGTATATTTTAACAGCTAAAATCTGGTTTTAATGGGTATTTTGAATCCTTATTTATCTTGTACGGTTCTCATCATGATCTTATCTTATTTGAGTGAAGTATTCATAAATCCAGAACAATGAAAAGTTAGGACAGTTGCCATAGCAATTAACAACTCAAAACAAAACGCATATTTTGAATGGTCAACTGTCCTCAAAATGGCCCCATGTAACAGGAAGCTGAAACCCATAAATATGTCATTCTACAGTATTTAACCTTTCCGCTAACGACCCCTCTATTCCTTATCTCCATCCCTTTCCCATGATGCCTTGCGCCTCTCACCGATCTTGACGGGGAATCCGGGGGGCAGGCGCAGTGTGATGAAGTCTCGTAGTTTGGCGAACAGAGCGTTGGAGATGGCCATGAGGTCGATGATGGGCACCACCTGCTCCGCCAGAGACAAAGGGTGGGACTCGCACAGCCACAACTTTGCTTTAAACCTGCAACAGACAAGACAGAAAAGAAGAATATTACATGTACAGATGCAGGCAGCTTACATCAAAATTCTGCCATAAAAAGTAAAATATATAATAATAAAATAGGGTGTTCCACTGATTACTCGCTATATACTAGTGTTGTCATGATACTAAAATTTCAAACTTGATTTCGAAACTAGGGAATAGACTCAATACTCAATACCGATTACACCACAACAGTGATAATAAAAACAGTCTTTCTTTAGACAATAGAATGTCCATGGTCCATAGTGGTCCATGGGCTTATACTAGTCTATGTGGTCTTGTTCTGATACAGCTCAAGATCATTCTAAAGCGATTCAGGAAAAGTTAATTTCTATCCTGTCAATGTGACTTTTTTAGTATCGATACCTGCTCAAATGAGTATCTAGTTTCGATTTTGTTTTAGTACAGATTCACATCTATACTAAAACTTGGACAACCCTACTATATACCATTCTGAATTAAGTAAAAATATAAAAAATCTAGTCAAAATGTTGTTCTCATTATCGTATTATTAAAACTACTGATTTTTTTAACTGTGTCCCCAGATACAAGGTTGACATGTTCAAACTACATATAGCTTTTACTGGTAACAATTATAATGTTGATTTATTCTTAATTACAAAAGCACTGGACATGATGGAAAAAACAATCCAATCAGAAAGCAGAATCACATGAGTCTCTCATTTGGGTTGTCAGTTTCACTGCTGAAATCCAGTTTGTTTACACCGAAAAGGACTCTCTCTGATCTGAATAATAATAGTTTACCAGCCACAAAAAGTCCCTGAACAAGGAGAAAGTGTTGATTATTTCAAGACTATCTTGCATCTATATAAAATGTTAGAAGTTGTTATATTTTATGGTCATGGGTGACAGCAAACATTGATTTCATGAGTAAACACCAATAGTCCACAAATCTGCTTAAGTCATGTCCAAACTGAGACCAATCGATGCCACAATTTCACTTGTAATGAACCGCAGACTCAGAGCTGCACACTGTCAGCTTGAGTTAGACAGAAGCTGCGCTGAGAAAGACAGACAGGGGAAATGAATAGGGTTTCCCACTGTCATGTAGCGTATTAGGAGTGTACTATAACTACGGCAGTGATTTACTGGAAGTCATACAGAGTAATACTGTATACTCTGGCATATATATATATATTATTTTATCTATCTGTCTTTTATTTAACCAGGATAGACTGGCATTTTCAGGGGAGTCCTGGCCGTAAAGGCGACCTTACTGTATGTGCTTTTATTGATAGGGGAAACTGGAGCACCCACAGAAAACTTTCGTGAGGAGAACATGCAAATTATACACAGATAGACCCCATGCAATTCAGGAGTTAAGGACCTACTAATTACTGCTAATTAGACTATTAAATTAACTATTAAAGACAGAGTGTAAAGAAGTTACATTCAATCTAACAGCACTATGACATTTAACTTCAACATTTTACATTGCTGGAATGTTGGAACAGAAATTATTATTATTTTTTTTTTATGTTAAAGCTATGACACGTATATGGCTTTTTATTTTCCTGTTTAAACGAGCACTACTTTTCTGGTGGAGTGTCAGTTGCTTACTGTCACCTTTGGGTCTTGGTGGTGAGTTGACATGGGTGTCCGATGTCCTTCTGTGTTTGGGTTGGGTTGAAGTACTCCTCTGCTGTCAGCGCTGATGGGTTAGTGACCGCAGGACATGACATCTGGGTCACCAAGGCCTGTGCAAAGGGAAATATGAATAAATAAGTATTAGATATATTTTCACAAGTCACACAGGGCCACTGTAGAGACATCGAGAAGAATGACAACCCTAACTTGACTCTATTGCCAATTTCTATCCAAATGTAATTCCAGATTTTTTGGGGGGTTTATAGACAGAACAAATAAGACATCCAGACACTAAAGCTTAGCTTGTGCAAAGTAAAATAAGAAACAACAGATAAAAAAACAAAAAAAAACATATACTGAGCCTTGACTTGTTAACCATTTAGGCATCTTTTTTGTCAATGATATTTAAATTATACTTTCTCTTAAGTTATATATAAATCAGTGAATTTACAATTTAAAGTTAAAGCGATTAACTTAAGAAAATCAAGTGATTATTTTAGCACAAAACAGCTTTTTTAAAATTCAACAATCATCCCAACAGCGCACTTAAACGTTTACACCAATATCTACTACTACAATATGTCCTGTCTTTCAAAAGTGACTGTATGTAGCTTAAAACCAGCAGACTGCAGAGCGTTTCTTTTCTTATTTCAGATTCAAACATGAATGAAGTCTAGACAGCTCTGCCTCTGACCTTTCCCACTGCTCCAAAGATCTGCAAAATGCCGTAAGGCCCATTTCCTTTAGTCAGCAGCACTGCAGAGGGGTAGTACAGTGGCCAGGGGAAAGGGTAAAATGCATAGAGAGACTGGTTTCTTTATGGATTTTATACAAATGTAAGCATATAATATATATAAAATAAAAATATTAAAGAACTGAGTAGGGGAGCCAATATTAAGCAAGCACCAAAACTTAAAATAAACAAGAGATATACACTATTATGCTCATATGACAAGCTTCTCATCTGAGGGACAAAAACAGCTCCTCACAGACGCTATTTAATGTTTTACCAACGCAATAAAAAAAAACAAACAAAAAAAAAACAAACAAACAAACTAAAAATCTACCCACTGTTCTTATAAAATGGACAAGCAGTATAAACGGGGGGAGACACTTTATTGTCTTCATGAAAATGTTATTGCTTTGCCTGGAATGTTCCATAGTATGGCATTACACCACTTATCTATCTAGCATTCATTCAATTACAGGTGTTGTTATTGCTAAGAAAATACCTTACCTTTTCACTGTCAACAGGCTCGCCTCTCCACAGTTTTGACCTGCAGCGTGGCCTGGTGCTTGTCTCCTTGGAAATAAATACACTTAATGCTGTGCTGTGGAACATTTGAGGCATAGCAATAACATCTCCATGGAGACAAGCAGGTAGCGCACCCTCTACCAGAACAGTTACATAAAATTGTAAAAATGTAGTGTGCTCACTCCATGGTTGGGGCCCATGTGTTGTTCAGCGATGCCCAGGAAGTTCTGCAGTGGAGTCCTCCCACCTGCAAATAATTATATAAAACATACAAAATAAATGACACTTTATTCATGTAACCTTTGCTGTGTTCCTTATTAGTTTTAGATTTGATCAAATTGTCATGTAAACCTTTTTATGTTGGCCTAATACAATTGCAAGTGAACTTATTCACTCTACATGACGCGAGATCCACTACAGAAGCGCAGCAGGGACAAACTAACAAATGTATTAAATTTCCCAACTATGAGTGTGTTAAAAATACACGACCGGCTCCATGTCTGCTTAGTTTAAAGACGAGCAAAGGCATTAATCCAATCTCACCACAAGGGGTCACAAGTCAGAGTACAAGATTATTTTCAGTTCAAGCCCATCCTAGCTACAAGGAACATTAGGTGGGGTTTAAGAATTAGATAGATTTTTTGTTCAGGTCAATTTAACCAGAATCATTTTATTATCTTAAAAACACAATTTAAAGCTACTGGTGTACATATTTTATCACAGTGAAATAGGGTTGTCAAAACTATTGAAAATCAGGTACTAATTGATACCAAAGTGTAGTATTGAGACTAGATACTCATTTGAACAAGTATCGATAGTAAAAAACAAACAAACAAAAATAAACAGGAGAACCAGTTTTATACTAGTTTTATCAAAAACTAGTATGCGACCATATGGTAATTATTATTTTGGGTTGAAAATGACATTCTACTGCCTAAAAAGGGTCTTATTATTATCATTGTGGTATCAGGCCAATTCCTTAGTATCGAAATCGAGTTTGAGATTTTAGTATCATAACAACACTACAGTGAAATCTATAACTGTTTACTGTGTCTGTGTGAATAGGCCCTACCTTTAGTTTTGTTTTTGTTTTGGTCCGTTAGATGGTCCGTCCTGGTTCTGGTGATCAGTTCCACATTGGACGCTGCGTAAACCTTGAACAAAAGAAGAAAGAGGAATTGAACTTTAAACTGGGTTAATCAAATTTAAATCGAGATGGAGATTCTAATTCTAATGACACTAACAAATATGACTTTTTTTTGCATTAAATAGCAGTTATTAAAAGTCGCTGAAACACTGAAAGTCATTTTAATTTTGGTAGGACAAAATAAAATCGTCAATCAATCAACATGAGGGGAAAAAATCATTAATTTCTTTGTCATATCGCCAAGCCCCACTTTAAAAACTGTTTTTTTTTCGCTACCCTATAATTCTATAACAAAGCTTTTCGAATCTCTTTTGTAGTGTCGTCCTGGTCCCTGAGGGAGGCTTGTTGTTACGCTTGTTTTTAGTGGTAGGAGAAACCGGCTGTACCACCATGTCATGAATTGTAATATCGTACTAAAAGAGAGGCAGAGAGTTATTCATCTAAATTTCCCATGATTCCTTCTACAGCACAGCACCATGGGAGATCCTCACTCGGCTACAGAGAGGGAAAGTCTCATCAAACATTCAGCGGTGTCCCGTATTAGAACACAGGAGCTTCAAAGTGTCTTAAAACGAGCTTTGTGTTTGTGACTCTCCCTTAGAGCAGAAAATAGCTGGATTTCAGGCAGCGTTATTTTACAGTAGGATTCGTCTGAACCGTTTTAAACTGTGCTGACAGATGGAGCTGACACTTCACTTCGAGCCCTTCAAGAGGTCAGAAAAACAACCGGGGTCAAAGATAACAGCATGTGACAGAGGCAGAATGGGTACTGCAAAAAGTACTGATATCTAGGTCTGTGCATTGTAACTCTCATACAATTGTGAGAACTTAAAGGTGCTGCACCTGATTTTTACTGTCCAAAATTATTCCTCACTTCCTAATTATTTACTGCAATGAGTTTTAAAGCAGTTTTGGTCATGGTCACTTTTTTATAAGGCGCTTTTCCACCTTCAAGACACTCAAAGCGCTTTACATCAAGGAACCACTCACCCATTCACACACACATTCATACATCAGTGTACGCAGATACTGGGGGCGAGGTGGGTTAAGTGTCTTGCCCAGGGACACAACAGCAGCATTCATTTGTAGGAGCTGGAATCGCACCTAAACGCTCTACCAATGATGTTTATATCGAGACCGGGATTCGAACTGATAACCTTTGGATTAGTGGACAAATGCTCAGCCAACTGAGCTACTGTCGCCTTTCGGAGACCAAAGTGGAGTTTTTCTGTCATAGTAAAGCGAACAACAACTAGCATGCTAACAGCGCACCGGCCTTCTTTCCTGGTTCGTAGACGATAAAAAAAACGCTCTTATTAGATACAGAAAGTACACATCTGACTAATTTAGACTGAAATGGTTCTTTTTACAATATATCTGTACTGGGACAAGACAAATTTTACTTTGTTAGGCTACATGAGAAAAATGGGAAATAAATTATTAAAACTACTACTTATTTTTGTAGGTCTTAAGTCACTTTCTATCCAAGGCTTTTTCAATCATCTGGGACTAAAAGTTATCCTCACAGCTGCTCTTATAAATCCATCATAATTTAAGATGTCCTCAGAAGTCACAGTCTAAAATAACTTGAGTGATTCTGGACAAATCTCAGAATGAAGAGCCCTAACTGGAAATATCAAAAACCCTGACATGCAGCAGATATACTGTGTCTCTTTAACAGTGACTTCACCTTGGCTTCGTATCCGTTCACCATCTCTGTCTTCTCACTCCTCCAGCCCAGAATTCCCGACTTATTCCTGGAAAAACATCAAAACAGATCACAACTTCTGGGAAATCCCGCAGTAAAATACAAATTAATCACGTTGATATTGTTTGCTTCAGGTATAGTTGCAGTGTCGTGGTCTTACTTGAGAATTTGCTCCCATACCATGCTCTCTATAAAATTAAATAATACGTTTGGTTTTTCTATAATTGTTTTTTATCATTCAAAAACAAACACCTAATGTGCCATTAAGCAATCTGAGCGCAGTTTAGAATAATTTATTATAAATTCACTACTGACCCAATGCTGCAAGGAAACAATTTATTATAGTGTTACATTATAATGAGAAAATAATCTTGTTTATGTTTATTCATCAGTTGTTAAGCATAGCATTTTACTGTAACTGGGTGTCAGGAGCCCAAATAACTCCCATCCCACCTGCTCATATCCTTGAGCAAGACACTTTATATCCCTTTACAATCTGTCTGTAAAAATAATAACTATAATTGACTGTGAATGAGAAGTGCTGTCATAGTAAAGCAAACAACAACTAGCATGCTAACAGCGCACCAGCCTTCTTTCCTGGTTCGCGGATGATAAAAAAAGTTCTTATTAGACGCAGACAGCACTCATCTGACTAATTTAGACCAAAATGGTTGCTTTTCTAATATATCTGTACAGGCACAAGAAAAGTGCAAGAATAACAAACCAATCAGTAAAGTAACTTGCACCTGACCTATCAAAGATGCATTTCTGTTTAATATTAACAACTTTACCGTATTTAGGTGCATTGTCTCCTGCAACTGTGATTTCTTGCAAAACTTGATCAATGTTTTGAAACAGCGACCTAAAACTTTTATCTATCAATATTTTGCTTACTCCACTAGTACCACACCACAGCCCCGGTACATGACTGATGATGGTCCTCTCTCCAGCTCTCCGTGCGTGGTCCATGAAGCTCCATAAATATATTATCGTCATGCCGACAGGATGCTGAGCCAGGCAAGGTTCAGGCGACACATGTCAGACAGGAAGATGCACGCCTCAGCCTCCATATATGGTCGTGTTAGCATTCTTTCCCAGACTGCATCTCAGGGCTCCGATCTGTCACTGTCTTTATCAATACAGATGTCTAGGTCTTCTTGTTTATAGAGCTCATGCCTCAGAGAAATTTCAGTGAGCCTAATGTTAAACCAATAGAGATTTTAAGATGCTAGACCTATTAAACATTGCGTTCATTACGGTTGAATGATTTGGGAGAAATATCTAATTGCATTTTTTTCTGACAAGTACTGCAATATCAAGTCGATTTATGATTTATGTTTTGATAAGATTCTGCCTTTTCGATTTACAGACTTTGCGATTTGCTAATTGGAAGCCATTTTTGAGATTTTTGACTTGATTAAAAGGATAAACTTTGACAATTACCCATCTTGGTGGTGGTAAGTGGAGTAGTTGGTGAGTTTAGTAAAATAAATTCTGATGGTAAACTGCGTACCTTCTTCTTAACCCTCCTAGACGCCTTATAGGTCTGTTCTGTGACAAAGAGCAGAGGTATTTATGTTTTGACAAGATTCTATTCACATTTTAATGGCGTCGAGAAGAACTACTACTACTACTACTACTACTACGACTACTACTACTACTACTACCTGTAATTAAGTGTAGTGGAAAATAAGGTAATTAATAGCATATAACCTAATCTTTGCCCGAAACGCGTTGGTGTGATTTTAACTTTATCTATCATGTAGTAATAAAGGCTTTTAATTATTTTGTATTTGACTGCCTCAGTTTTTTTCAGCTTTGTATTTGAGACTGGTCCCTATACTGAAGAGCACCAAAAGGACAATTATGCACAATCTCTACACATCCAAGTAGCACTCCTGCCCCTAATTTATGAACACATAATCTAATCATTACAGTGAACTGACATTATTGGGGTCCTACAAAAGTCATTTTTTAAACTGTGTTCAGACAGAGACATTTAACAGAGGTGTGTAAGTGCATGTGCTCAAACTTTTTATTAAACTGTTTCTTCAGACATTCTTGGAGACAAAGCTAAACAATCTTGATAGTTAGCCCATCAAGCCTAGCTAGCCGACCAGGTTTGTACCTGAGTACTTGTTACTACGGCAACTCAGCGCCAACACTGGTTAGCCACTTTGGTGGAGGATTTGATGAGCCTGAATTGCCCAAATAAGCCAGAGTTTAGCTTAAGTTCGCTTCATGGAACAACCCCTTGAATTGTAAATTGCTATGACAACAGTGCCATTTTGGGTTAGGGTACTTTAGCCACACTTAATCCGTGGTGATGGGGTCCTGACCTCTCAAAGGCGATGTTGCGTGTGTCCAGTTGAGTGGTGACAACAGGAGCAGACAGTCTGGCCGCGACCTGCTCGTCACTGGGCAGAGGAGCCCCGAGGAGCCCCAGAGCGCCCCCTGTCCCACAGCACGCCCCATTACTGCCTTGTCTCATAGGGAGAGAGCCCAAGGACGAAACGCACAGAGTCTCACAAAACACCAGCTGTCTGTCATGGTCCACCTCCATCACCTCCGCACTCGAGTCTGAGGGAACAAGAGAGACAGTGGGTGAGTAAAACTGTATAAAACTGTAGTACTTCAACCAGGAAAAAACTATATTAGGGCCCATATTACGCTATTTTCTGATCTGTGTTAAAATATTGTTTCCTCATCAGAAACATACTCAGAGTTGTGTTTTGTTTCATTCACGCATGTTTAACACACAAACCCTGCATATTTAGGCTGAGTTCTTGTCTCAAACTGAAAACACTCTGTTCCACCTTGTGATGTCTTGTGGTAAAGTGTTTCACTGTGTTTTTAAACTCCATACACCTTCCCTAGAGTCACTGGGAAACTTTTAGCCCTGGATTTGCCAACCTCTACTGCACTAAAGGCAAAAGGTAGCCGTTAACATGAAAACTACCACTTCATGACATCACAAGGTGGAACAGAGCATTTTGAGCTTTGGAGATGTAGACAAACTAAAAATAAATGAAACAAAACATGACTCCAGGTATGTTTTTTGATGAGGTAACAACATTCTAACATGGCTTAAAGCTCAGAGAAGTAAATTTTGCGTAATATAGGACCTTTAAGTATATATACACATTAAGTATATCATTAAAAAGCCCTGTACCTGATTTTTTTTCCCATGTATTTGAGCTAAATGTACCTTGCCCCAGAACAGATGCATTGTATGAGTAGCTCTTGTGGTCAAAATAAATCTGCTGCATGCTGTCAGCTTCGAATTAGACTTTACTGTCGTTAGCATTCTAGTTGTTAGCTTTATTCAAAATGGTAAAAACTACATCCTAGACACCTTACAGGTCTGTTCTGTGACAAAGAGCAGAGAGCAGAGGTATTATTGTGTAAAGTGGAGAGAGGAGGTGGGATAAAAATACACAGAGGTGGGTGAACAGGGGAGCAGCTGACAGACTGTGACAGAAGTGCAGAGGAGGGAAAGGCAATCAACCAAAACAGTAGAAAAGCCCACCTCAGTAATAGAAAGAAAAAGTCATCTTAAATAACAAATGATTCTTTTTATAGACGCTGTGCATACTTTGATTACTAGTCTGCAAGTTAAGTTAGCGTTGATTAACCTCAAACTTTACTTTTCTTTTCAAATCACTTCATTGTAGAGGGGAGATTTCCTTATGGGAACCTTAACCATAACTTAACATGAGGTAGAGCAACAGCAGTAGAGTAATAATGGTAGTGATAGTAGTAGTCAACAAAAAAAGCAGGTTATTTTAGCGTGCATGTTTTTGTACTGGATTACATTCAAATTCAATATTTTCTAACATACAGGCTTTTATTTCCCCTAAAAATTTCTTATGTTAAGTTACTGCAGTGATCAAGTATTTGTCTCTGTATTTCCCCTGTGGATAAATAAATTAGGTCTGGTATGACAAAAAATAAATAAATAAATAAAATGTATAAAAAAATAATAATAATAAAAGTATTGCATGTTTTTTTTTCTTCTTTTTTAACTGAGCAATCACAGTGTTTTATTTTAATTTTACTAAGTTTTTAAAAACAAATAAAATGGCTTTCAATATTCTCTTTGTAAACATAAACAGTGCAGATTTTTATTAGTCATTGCCTTATATAATATAAAAACTTTGCTCCAAGCCACGTTCTTTTACAAGAATATAACTGACGATTAGAAATGACTGAACACACAGCCCTACAATAAAGTTAAAGTATGAGTTCTTATCCTGTTTTATTGCTTTGTAAAAGAATGAACACACATTTTGCAACTTGTATGCGTCTGGTTGATGGCTGAACAGATGAGTGATGACTGTTGGGTTTTCTGTCTTTTTAAAGATATTTGGACAGGACAGTAAACAACATAAAATGAGGGCGAAGAGTGGGGAGAGACATTTGTTAAATTGTCCAAGGCGGGAACAGTGCAAAGCCTTCTATCTTGTACTGTCTTTCACACAGTTCAGGTGGTGCTCTGACCTTGTCCCCTGAAGATGAAGCTGCGGTTGCCTCGTTGCCAGGTCATCTGCTCGAAGCCTGTCAGAGTGGTG
>JACM01076930.1:0-18657 GCA_000787095.1 Periophthalmodon schlosseri | reverse complement strand
AACACAGAGACAACAACACAGAGCCAAAAACACAGGGACAACAACACAGGGACAGCATAGGTACAAAACAGAGACAACAACACAGAGACAACACAGAGACAACAACACAGAGCCAATAACACAGGGACAACAACACAGAAACAATAAAACATCATGGAGAAATATGCCAGCATCATGGAGAGAAGCAGATGAGGACCTTCCGCTAGAAAAGTTACATAATGCACCTTTAGAGTATGCAGAATTTTCAAAGAAACACAAAGAAAAGTGAAGAAGTGTAGCTGAAAAGTGAAGAATTGTACCCTGATGTCCTGCAGGTTAAGTAGGATGCCCTTACACTGATGTGTTTGTGCTTCAGAAGGAACCTCGCTCAATAGTGAGAAAAAGTATTTTTTATCATTTCAAAAATATATGAATGTGTTTTTTTTCTTAGAACTTTCATATCAATATTTCACTCACAAATGAATTCAAAAAGACAAGGTTGATAACTCTGTTTGTACCAAACAAACACAGGAATGAAGTGAAACAGGCAGATCTGTAAACAGGATCAGCCTGGGGTTTATTTTGTTAGTATTTTTTCTTAAGAATAAAACTCTTTTGAAGCAAAGACCAAGGGCCGACTGTGGTGAAGCCAAATGGTTCCCTTTCACTCCAAATCTCCAAATGTTTACTTCTTTTGTTGACGTGTGGTAGAGTCAAAAGAGTTTTTCACAGCCTTGATTAAAAAATGAATGAATGAATGAATGAATGAATGAAAAAAGCACCAAACTGCAGCCTGGTGTTTTGTGTTAAATTGATGTCATGATTCTACGTGTTGTCATCTACTACTCTTACAAGTAACAGTGAATGAGAGTTTGATTAAACCCTCACTAATGCTTTGAAATGGAGCTGGAAATGCTGAAATGGCTGACTTCCTCCAGAGCTTTGGAGATTTCTGACATGTTTTATGAACAGAACAAAGAAAAGTAGACTCTTTTTTAGCTTTAGGGACTGTTTAGTATCCAAGCCGCTTCTTCAGTTGTGGTCAGATCACTGCTGGACACTGCCTTATATCTGTCTGAGGAGAGGAGCTAACTACACTGAAGCTAACACACCTGTTTGTTAGCTAGGTCTAAGTGTGAACTGTGCCTGAGTCATATTTTGCATAATCGTTCAGGCCCCTAATAGGAGCTCTCACACCTATTAGCATACTGGCTATTAGCATACTGGCTATTAGCATACTGGCTATTAGCATACTGGCTATTAGCATACTGGCTATTAGCATACTGGCTATTAGCATACTGGCTATTAGCATACTGGCTATTAGCATACTGGCTATTAGCATACTGGCTAGCGCTATTGTTTTCCTTGTTTTGCCCACCCCTCCTCCCCCATCACTCTCCCCTTTAGTCCCCCAGACTAAACATTCAAAGCAATAACATCTCCATGGAGACAAGCAGGTGGCGCACCCTAAACCAGAAAAGTTACATAGTTTGATTTCATAACGCTGGCCACATACTTTCATGGTTTCATATTCTTAGGGGAGCAGCAGTGAAATAAATCCTCGTTTAACCTTGTGTCTGTGCAGATGTAAATGGCGTCCTGAAAACTGAAAGAGAAACGAGAACTGCTCCAGCCCAGAGACAAGACCCAGAATGTATTCACTGCTCTGCTTATACAAACGGACGCAGATAATGTTAATCACACCGACATCTTAAGGGATTTTAATGAGTTTACCTTGTGTCTGAACATAGATTGTATAAAGAAGTGAACTAAGTGAGTGTGACGTCACCCACAGCGTTCGGCTCCAAATGAAGCTCATCGAGGCCGGAGCAGTTATGGGGTGAATTTAGAGCCGATTTCCATATTTGAATTCCGACCGCCGAGTATCATAGCAACCAAAGAGCCAATCTGGAGCCAGGCTGTTGAAGGCCATACCGTTGGTTTAGCAGGCAGTGGACGCTTAGCAACGCTGTCAATCAAACTTGTTGCTAACGCTAGCGGGAGCGACGTCGGGGAAAGAAGGCGCCTGATTTGTCTGTTATTAATGTTCATATGTTGATTTACAGACACAATAGTGAAATAAAAACCCCAGGATCATGTAGAGGGTTAATACGAACATTTAAGACCAAAATGAGTCTGACAGCAGCAGTTACAGAGAGAGGGACACAGTTTTTCAATAGAAAGAGAATTGGAGCCAGAGTCGATGGAGCCGGAAGTGCGCACATGATCACTTCCTGTTTGGAACATAGTGGCTAGCAGGTTAGCTACGTCCATTTATAGAAATAGTCTGTGTGTCTGAATCAAACTGTAAAAAGATCTTGTTGTTTCATTTGAACTCTTGTAGTTTATAATAAAAAGTTCTTTTTTTATATAATTTCAGCCTTTTTTGTGCATCTGATGATCGCTTTTCTTAGACTTGGACAAGCTTCATCAGATGCCACGACAGCTCACTTTCCTGATATTTACACCACTGTATGTTAATATCTTATTGGGCTAATAATTCAATAAACTGTTTTACTCCACAAAAGAAATAATTTGACACAATATCTCACAAATATAAAATAACAGCAAAAAGTAAATAGAACTGACATAAAACCTGAATAATGAAAAGTAAAAATATCCATCCATTTCCTTTCCTTGCTGCGGGGGCAGCAGTCTGAGCAGGGAGTCCCAGACTTCCCTCACCCAAGGCACTTCCTCCAGCTCCTTTAACGTTCCCAGGCCAGCTGAGAGACATAGTCCCTCCAGAGTGTCCTGGGTCTTCCCCGCCATGAACACCTCCCCAGGGAGGCGTCCAGGAGGCATCCGGAACAGATGCCCAGGCCATGGTCTAAACCAGAACTAAACCAGGACTAAACCAGGACTAAACCAGGACTAAACCAGGACTAAACCAGGGAGCATATATGAGGGTAGGAATGTAGATTGACCAGTAAATTGAGAGCTTTGCCTTTCGACACTGCACCGTTTCACCTGCCTCACGCTCCATCCTTCCCTCACTGTACCAGGTCTAAACCAGCTCTAACCCAGGACCAGACCAAACTCACTCATGAAAAGACCCCGAGATACTTGAACTCCTCCACTTGAGGCAAGGACTCTCCACCCACCTGGAGAGGGCGCCACCTTTTTTTGGTCGAGAACCATGGCCTCGGATTTGGAGTAGCTGACTCTCATCCCAGCCGCCCAGTGCTGCAGAGATGAGATCCTGTGGACCCCAAACCAGACCCCTTCCGGCCCCTGAACCCGACCCCCTCCGGCCCCTGAACTGGACCCCCTCCGGCCCCTGAACTGGACCCCCTCCGGCCCCTGGCTGCGCCTAGAAATTCTGTCCATAAAAACAATGAACAGAACTGGTGACAAAAGGCAGCCCTGGGGGAGTCCATCATGCACCGGGAACAGGTTTTACTGCAGAGAACACAGCTCCTTCTCTGTAAGTAAAAAAAATGACTTACATTATGGTAAACTTTGAATTTATTCTCATATATTGTTTAGAATTCAAGATCTGAGCTCATTTTGAGCTAGTCACTCAATACAGAACAAGACCAGAAAAGTAATGGATCTTTAAAGGTCCTATATTATGCAAAAGTGATGCTGTGAGTTTAAACTGTGTTATAATGTTGTTACCTCCTCAAAAACAGACCTTGTGTTGTCATTGGAAATTCCAGAGCTGAAATCATTCAAATGATTCTAGTGAAGGTGTTTAAAAACACAGTGGAGCACTTCCTGTATTACCACATGACATCACAAGGTGGAACAGAGTGTTTTCAGTTTGAGAGAAGAACTCAGCCTAAATCTGCAGGGTTTGTGAGTTAAACATGTGTGAATGAAACAAAACACGACTCCAGGTCTGTTTGAGACGAGGAAACATTAGAACAGATCAGAGAGTAGTGTAATATGGGCCCTTTAAACACAACATCATGCAATAGAACGAAATGTTGAAACTGAACCAGATGAAATGAACAATACGCTTTCATAATCCGCTCTTTTGACTTCATATAACTACAGAACGATCTGAGCCAAGGCCTTAAGTGGAGCTATATCCAGCTGTTTAATGGAGGAATCTCATCTGAACCGTCACATCATACAAAACACTCATGGCTCAGTGTGTTCCCTGCTGCGACACAGAGCCCATCGATTTCTTGTCAGACAATACTGTTACATCACAAAGGACAATACAGTCGATCTATAAAAGTGATGGGGCTGCTGCTAACGTAGAATTTACAAGTGGAAAATGAGCCGTTCATAACAGCGTGCGTTCGGTAGTGTGAGTGTGTGTGCATTAGACAAACATTATATCCACTCAAAATTTGTTCAGGACCTCAGGAATTATTTGGGTCTCCGAGTACCACCAGCTCTAAACTGTATATACAAATGGACGTAGTTAACCTGCTAGCCGCCACGTTCCAAACAGGAAGTGATCATGGGCGCGCGCTCCATCGACCCCAATTCACTTTACATTGAAAAACTGTGTCCCTCTCTCTGTACCTGCTGCTGTCAGACTCGTCATTTTGGTCTTAAATGTTCGTATTAACCCTCTACATGATCCTGGGGTTTTTATTTCACTATTTTGTCCATAAATCAAGATATGAACATTAATAACAGACAAATCAGGCGCCTTCTTTCCCTGAGGTCACTCCCACTAGCGTTAGCAACAGGTTTGATTGACAGGGAAGGGGCGTTACCTACAACATCCTCACTCCTGATTAGCTCTTTGGCTGCTATGATACTCGGCTCCAAATCGTCCCTATAACTGCTCCGGCCTCGACGAGCTTCACTTGGAGCCGAACGCTGTGGGTGACGTCACACTCACTCAGTCCACGTCTTTATACAGTCTGTGGTTTTATATGAAACTAGTCTCTACATTCTACTCAGCGCAGTTGAGCGTTTGTTTACCCGTTGCTATGGTGATGTCACAGCGACGGCAGCAGAGCAGTGATACAGAATGTGATTTCACCATTGCCGGACTACGTGTGCGCGCTGCAGAATAAACGCACGGCAGGTGGCCATTAGAATTCTCACTGACGGCGGTAATTAATTGACCGTTATTAATCCAGCCTTCTACAGGTCAAATCTTATTGTACTGCAGAAGAAGAAGAAGAAAAATAAACTCCCACTAGTGGCAAGAAAAGGTACACGCATTAAGTATGGATCCCCAAAAATGCCTGTTCCATCTCTAACCTGTTGATACGGCAGTGGCATCGCGCTGGGGGTGTTTTACGTGTATCTCTAATGGAGGGGTGTTTAAATGTGGAGTTACCATGGAGACACAACGCACACATTAGCAAACACTGCCAAAAAAGTTTTAAGATGGTCTGAAAACTCAAGAAAAAAATACAAAATGGATTTAAACATCACATTTTCATTTTCCTGTGATCAATCTGAGCGTTCATGATGCTTTTTAGGGGTTTGATTTTCAATAAAAAGGTGAGAGCGGCTAACTGAAAAACTGTTGGCTAATGCTAACTAGCGACTGTAATGTTAGAGGGACTAGTTTAACAGCACAGATCAGCTCACCTGTTGTAGTTCCAGCTAAGTCAGCTCTTTCAGGTCAGACTGTGTTAAAACAAAGCTCAGATTAAAGTCTAACAAAGCCTCAGACACAGCAGTGCTTACAGTTAGCATCACACCCCCAGGGAATGTTGACCACATCAGATGGAAAGTATCAGTTAAGTACTAATCATTGTGACAGGTCTATCCACACCTGTGATGATGCTAATAGCCACAGCTGCCCTGGGGTAAACTGCCCCCTCTGACCACAACTAACACTCACAACATTCATAAAATCAAGGCGGGTGAAGTGTCTTGCCAAAGGACACAACATCACAGTATACACTAATCCCAGTTATTCCATACTTAATCTGCATTATCCCTCCTGTTGTGTACTGTTGTGTTCTGTTGTGTACTGTTGTGTACTGTTGTGTACTGCTGTGTACTTCTGTGTACTGCTGTGTACTGTTGTGTACTGTTGTGTACTGCTGTGTACTTCTGTGTACTGCTGTGTACTGTTGTGTACTGTTGTGTACTGCTGTGTACTTCTGTGTACTGCTGTGTAGTGGTGTGTACTTCCGTGTACTGCTGTGTACTGTTACTAGACTAGACTTGTTACTGTAGGATTTTGTTCATTATTTTTTCAGTAGGATCAATAAAATCCTTCAGATGGAATCGTGTTCTTAAGTCTACACTTATCGACTTCCTGCTCGGGCCCTTTCAAAGTAAAGGTCACCGGAGGAGACGGAGCATGAATTCTGTGTCATATTGATTTGCATGCTAGTGATCGACTCCAGTGTGAGAGGAGCCGAGCCCAGGGACAGGCCTCTGTGGTGAGGAAATGCACCAGACAAACAGTGTTATGTCGACACTTTCAATGTTTTAGAGACATACCACAGACTGTTTATGTAAATGGGCGTAGCTAACCCGCTAGACGCTACGTTCCAAACAGGAAGTGAGCATGTGCGGGCTTCCGGCTCCATCGACTCTGGCTCCAATTCACTTTCTGTGTTAAACTCCGCCCCTCCCCTGTACCTTTGAAAAGCCGTGGCCCCTCTCTCTGTACCTGCTGCTGTCAGACTCATGTTGGTCTTAAATGTTCGTATTAACCCTCTACATGATCCTGGGGTTTTTATTTCACTATTGTGTCTGTAAATCAACATATGAACATTAATAACAGACGAATCAGGCGCCTTCTTTCCCCGACGTCGCTCTCGCTAGCGTTAGCAACAGGTTTGATTGACAGCGTTGCTAAGCACCCGCTCCCTGCTAAACCAGCGGTGCGGTGCGGGAAGGGGCGTTACCTTCAACAGCCTCGCTCCAGATTGGCTCTTTGGTTGCTATGATACTCACGGTCATAATTCCAAATATGGAAGTCAGCTCCAAATCGTCCCCTATATCTGCTCTGGCCTCGATGAGCTTCATTTGGAGCCGAACGCTGTGGGTGACAGTCACTTCTTTATACAGTCTGCGGCCTGGAGCCGTACCGTACCGCTCCAAAGTGAACCAATGGAAACAAGGTCATAGGTCAGGTTAGTTAGGTTAGTTTATTTGTCAGTTGTAGTTAAAATCACACTGGAAGAACGTGCAGAAGCTCAAAGTAAACGGTAAACGGTCACATTTTTATACAGCGCTTTTCCACCTTCAAGACGCTCAAAGCTCTTTACATCAAGGAACCGCTCACCCATTCACTCACACATTCACACACCAGCGCACACAGACACTGGGGGCGAGGTGGGTTAAGTGTCTTGCCCGGGGACACAACGACGGCATTCATCTGTGGGAGCTGGAATCGCACCGCCAACCTGTGGGCCGTTGAATCGGACCGATCTACCAAATTTTTTATGTTGAGAGCGGGATTCGAACCACCAACCTCGATCAACTCTATATCAACTGAGCCACTGTCGTATGTCGTATGATGCTGGTGTCACGGCGCTGACTCAACAAAGCCTCTGATTGGATAAAAGTGTCTGACCATGTGAGCTGTTTTCCTGTTGTTCTCGTTCTTTGAAAATGAATAGAAAATGTTATTTAGTCTCATTTATTCACAAACAGCTGCTTTTACGCAGAGTTAAGACGTTTTCCTGAACTAAACGTTATAAAGGTCAGGTACAGGTCCATAAACCCATTATGAGAAACACCAGTGATTTTGGATTTTTTGCTGTATTTTCGCTCAAATCTAGAACTGACCAAACTGTGTCTTTGGGCTTGGAGCAGGTCAGACCACAGGTGACCCTTCTCACACTGTTTGAGCCCCTCCCCTCTGGCATAAGCCCCTCCCCTCTGGCATAAGCCCCTCCCCTCAGGCAGGAAGCTATAGAACCTCTCACCATAAAAACTGTTTTTTCCCCTCTGCTTAGACATCATTTATACTATTTATAACTCCATCCTCCGACCTAAATCAGAACAAGGAAAACAATAGTGTTAGCCATTATGCTAATATCCATTATGCTAATAGCCAGTATGCTAATAGGTGTGAGAGCTCCCATTAGGGGCCTGAATGATTATGCTAATATGACTCAGGCACAGTTCACACTTTGACCTTGGCAAAAAACACACAAACTGTAAACAAACAGGTGTGTTAGCTTCAGTGTCGTTAGCTCCTCCCTTCAGACAGATATAAGGCAGTGTCCAGCAGTGATCTGACCACAACTGAAGAAGCGGCTTGGACGAGCAGCCAAACGTCTTCACTCTAAAGCTTTTGTCCAGTTACAGATTTGAATTTTTCTTTTACTATGGATCAAACCTGGACTGAGGAATCACACAGACTTTGTTCTTGAAACTAAATAAACAGAACTGAACTCACTTCAGCTGTTTCTCTCTGTTTACGCTGCTGTTCTGTCCATTTTGTGTATTTTTTGTTTTTATATTCAATCAAACTCTTATTTTGTTTGCATACCTTTATTGTATTATCGTTTATATTTCCTTTTTTTTTTTTTTTTTCATTGTTCCATAACACTCAAGCAAATTTGGTTAAAAATAAAACTTCTTCTGTTTCTGATCCATATTCCCCACTGCACTAACGTGTCATTTAAAATGGTTTAGAAATGCTTTTGTGATTTTTGCTTTTTGTTGTGGAAAAAACATTTAATACATATTTAAACAGAAGAAACCCACCTGTTCGTCCTCCATGTTTTTGTCTCATTTTGGTGCGTTTTGTTCCTTGTGGCTTTTCTCTTCATTTGGGCCCATTTGTATGAAGTGACCAGAGCTGAACTGAGTAACATCTGTCTGGGCTGGTCACCTGTGTGGAGTCCGCAGGGAGCAGCCTGACGAGCACATTCAAACACAGACAGTGCAGTTTTCTTTAGGCAACGCTGTAGTTTGAGCTTTTCAGGAGCTGTGGACATGGAGAATATTGAGATGGCTTTATACTTGAAGCACATAAAGTCCAGCTTCTTTCAGTTCAATTCAAGTTTATTTCCATAGCACATTTAAAACAACTCCACACAAAACAAATATACAGATAACACAGCACATAGCAAAAGAACAATAAAACACCTGTATATTCTGTGGAGTGTTAAATACCAGGGTGAACAGGTGGGTTTTCAGTCTAGTTCAGGGGTCGGCAACCCGCGGCTCCGGAGCCACATGTGGCTCTTTCATCCTTATACTGCGGCTCCGTGTGCCTTGGGAAAATAAATTATAAGTATTTAATTGAAGGGTATTTTATTTGTGTTAGTTCTTTTTTTAAATTGTAGTTCTAAATTGGAAGATTATTGTGATCTTGAAATATTAAAATAAGATTATATTTTATTAGTTTTTGTCACTCAAAATAAGCGTCACACTCGCGGAAGCCGGTTTACCCGCCAAAACGCCGCCCAAAACGCATTTGCAGGTGTAAGTCAACCTGATCTGGAGCTGGAGCTGGAGACACAGCTGACAGAGATATGTGTCCAAATTCTTCAAGGATCTTGAAGATGTCGCAGAACAGAGGCCACTCTTGTTCAGAATCACAAATGGAGTGATACTGAGAACCTTCCTAGACCGAACAAACTCGCGTTTAAAACATGGAATTCCATCCCCGACATCTACATGAACATGAAGAAATATGCATTTGAGTCCTGTCGATCTTCAGATCCACATACGTCTGTGAGCAGCTATTCTCCACCATGAACTATGTTAAAAACAAACAGCGCTCAGGCCTCACAGACGACAGCTCACAGTCCTGTGTAAAGATGAATATGACTTCTTACAGCCCCGATTTGCAGACGCTGTGCAGAGGTTCAGGAGCAGAAGTCACATTAACCAGGTAAAATAAATATTTATGCAAATATTTTGCAGCACTATAGTTGTTTATACAAAGCGTAACGGTTAAAAAAACAATATATACAGTGTTCTCTTCATTTTAGATGTCAAAAAGTATTTGCGGCTCCCAGTGTTTTCTTTTCTGTGGAAACCAGGGCCAAATGGCTCTTTGGGTGTTAAAGGTGCTGACCCCTGGACTAGTCTTAAACTGCGTTAAAGACTGAGAGGATCTGACAGGAAGAGGGCGCTGTTCCGTAGTCTGGGCGCTGCCACAGAAAAGGCTCTACCTCTGGTCTTGAGGTCACCTCTGACCTCAGGGCTCTGGGTGGAGCATAGGGCTGCAGTAAGTCCCTCAGATAACGACGACCCATAGAGTAAGACTTGGACCCATAGACTGGACCCATAGACTGGACCCATAGACTGGACCCATAGACTTGACCCATAGACTGGACCCACAGACTGGACCCATAGACTGGACCCATAGACTGGACCCATAGAGTGCAGGGTCCAGAGCGCAGACGGACACATAGAGCGCAGACGTTTAAACACAGTAACATTTTAAATTGACCTGATATGAAATGGGCCTGATGTGTCTCGTGTCTTGGTTTTTGTGAGCAAACGAGCTGCAGTGTTCTGGACTTTCTGTGAGGTCCTGGTCCAGCCCCACAGACAAACTATTACAATAATCCAGACGCCACGTTACGAATGTGTGGATTTCTTGCTAAAGTAAAGCTCCACGTTCTCGAGGCCGTGTTTGAGAAAGCCGTTTATTTGTAACGCCGTAATTCCTCGTATGTGGGGCCTCTTTTCCTCTCATGATGTGTTGAAGGTTCATGTCTCCGGTGTTGGGTCCTGGACTCATGGTAAACGACAGTGGCTCAGTTGGTAGAGCGTTTGCCCTCTGCTCTTGGGGCCCCGAAGGTGGAAAAGCGCTGTATAAACACGTGACCAGTTTAACTCCAGTGTCGCGCCTCTCCTCTTCATCTCTCTCTCTCCTATAATTTATTCCTGAACAGTTCCGTGTCGATGTTTTAAAGTGGGCTGGTGGTACGTTGATGGTTGCCGTGCCGACGTGTTACATGGGACTGAACGCCTTGAATAGAAACCTAATTGAACACCTACAGGAACAACCTTTGCCGCTCTCGTCCTCCTCCTGCAGCTCAAATGAGGAAGTCACTCTCTCCGTCCTGACGCTGTTCTTCTTCTGTTGTCTCTCTCCGTTTAAAGGGGATGGGGGAGTTTGTTGCGTGCGGTTTGAGTGGGTGACCCTGCCTGACCAAACGTTTGCTTCTCGTTTTAATTGGGCCCTCGACGGCTCCTGTGGCAGAGGCTTTTTATTAAGACGCTGCTTTTACTGCCTCTGCTGCAGCTGTTTTTTCCCGTCACGTAAACGAGTGTCAGTGTTTTGAATATCCGCCGTGAGTCACCGCAGGACGCTGATGTTCTGTTTCGATGTTGCTTTGTGCCTCTACGATTCTTAAAGTGGCTCTGCCCATTTTCCCCATGTATCTGACTCAAAAGTGTCTTGCTCCGGGGCACAGATCTTGCACTGGCAGCTCTTCAGGTCAAAATGAGTCCGCTGTGTGCTGCCTGTTGTCTGCATGTAATTATCCCCTTCCTCCTCTCCGCTCCTCTGCTCTCATCCTCTACCCTTATCCTCTCATTCCTCCTCCTCTCCCCTCTGTCCTCTCTTCCTTCCTCTCTCCCCTATTCCCCTTCTTCCTCTCCTCCCTCTTCTCCTCTCCTCCCTGCCCTCTTCCCTCCTCTCTTCCCAGTACTCTCTCCTCTCTCTCCTTCCTCCTGTTATTCCTCCTCCCCCCTCCTTCTTCCTTTCCTCTCTCTCCTATTCCCCTCCTTCCTGTCCTCCTCCCTGCCCTCTCCCCTCCTCTCTTCCCTGTACTCTCTCCTCCCTCCTCCTCTCCTCACATCCTCTACCCTTATCCTCTCCTCCCTCCTCTCATTCCTCCTCCCCTTCTCCTCTCCCCGTCCTCTCTCCCCCTATTCCCCTCTCCTCTTCCCCTCCTCTCTCCCTCCTGTCATCACACTCCTCTCCTCCTGCCCTCTCCACCTCCTCCTCTCCCCTTATCCGCTCCTCCCTCCTCTCATTCCTCCTCCTCTCCCCTTTGTCCTCTCCTTTCTCCCCTATTCCCCTCCTGTTTCTCCTCCCTCCTCCCCTCCCCTCCCCGTCCTCTCCTCCCTCCTCTCTCCTCCTTCCTCTCCTCTCTTCTTCCCTGTACTCTCTCCTCCCTCCTCTTTTCCCTCATCTCTCCCCTATTCCCCTCCATTTTCTCCTCCCTCCTCCCCTCCTCTCCCTCTCCTCTCCCCCTCCTCTCATCGCTCTCTTCTCTCCTCCTCCGCCTCCCTTCTCCACCTCCTCCCCTGCCTCTTCCTCTCCTCCCTCCGGTCTCTTAAAGTTGTAGAAACCTCTTCTAAACTCATCGTGGTGAATAACTCGTATGTTCTGATGCTTGAGGTCAGTGAGGAGTAACTCTGAACCACTGCAAACTCTTTAAAATGAACGAGTTCCTTGTTCTTCACGTTTTCAGGCAGGTGCAGCGCCTTTAACGCTACGACTTCATTTATTCTCCTGTCTAAAAATGTGCTTTAAAATAAAACAGCAGCCAAACCACTTCACAGACGTGTTTTTATGTTTCGCTGGTTTGGTACATTCGAAGTGACACAGGTTACATAAAGTCCATTTAAATCCATGGATTTGTGTCTGCTCCGTTTTACAGAGCAAACTCGACGCACATTTAGAACAAGAAACACAACATAAGGCTTTACACAACATAAGGTTTTACACAACATAACAATTTACACAACATAAGGTTTTACACAACATAAGGTTTTACACAACATAAGGTTTTACACAACATGGCCGACGGCGGCGTTTAGCAAACACGATACGCAAAAGATTCAATATGAAGCAGAAGAGTTTTTAAAGACAAAGTGAGAAAGAACTCGTCTCACGAAATAAAACACAAAAATAAAACACGAAATAACACACAAAATAAAACACAAAATAAAACACAAAATAAAACACGAAACACAAAATAAAACACAAAATAAAACACAAAACAAAATAAAACACAAAATAACATAGAAAATAAAACAAAATAACACACAAAAACACACAAAATAAAACACAAAATAAAACACACGAAATAAAATACGAAGTAAAACACAAAATAAAACACAAAATAACATAGAAAATAAAACAAAATAACACAAAAAACACACAAAATAAAACACAAAATAAAACAAGATAAAACATAAAATAACACACAAAAAACACACAAAATAAAACACAAAATAAAACAAAATAAAACATAAAATAACACACAAAATAACACACAAAATAAAACACACAAACACAACATGACCAGTGCTTTTTCAATACGTTGATATTTTTAACACACTCACAGATGTTTTTACTTTTTAGTTTGCGCCAAGGTAAAAATAGGTTACATCAAATTTCTCCACAAGCTCATGACGGGACTTTCGGCTCTTTTATGGGATCTGAATCTTTTGGATCCGTTCATTTCAAAGAGCCGTTCAAAAGACTGGCTCTTTTTATATTTATTTATGTGACAGAAGCCAATGTGTGAACTCATTTATTTACAAACTAATGACAGAGAGACACGGCCAAGGCTCAGATGTGTTTAAACTGGTTCAAACTGAGAGTGGAGAGAGTTTAACCTTTTGGAATTATGAATAATCGAAATAAAACAATGATAATAATTAAAAGTAACTGTTAATATTAAGCCAAATATGTTTTTTCAGCTCAAATGTCTCTTGTTTCCTGCTCTGATTCTGAGCTGATTCTTGTGTCGGTTCAGTATAAAAATAAATACAAATTGGAAGGAAAAGATTCGGCTGTTTTTAAAAATGAAATCTGGATCCAGCCGTTCACGTTAAAGAATCGTTCAAAGGAGCCGACTCGTTCACGAACATCACATCACCACCACAAGCTTTAAAGGCTATTAACAAATGTGGTCAGGATGAACGCTTTTATTATTATTATTATTATGATTATTATTATTATTATTATCCATGTAAATATATATATAAGTCGGTTATAAGGCTCTTGGGTGATACCAGTGAGTTTTGAATTCAAATCCACTGAAACTCGTCCATTTGCACATTTTTGCTCCATTCTAGATTGAACCGACCTAAATGTATCTGCAGATGAACTAAAATCATTAAATAAAACTAAAGTATCAAAAAAACATTCAAATTTGACTCTAGAACATTCAATTTTTTGTACAAGAATCAATATTTTTTCAGAATTTTCATATCAATATGTTATAAAACTGAGCTATCTCCATGGAGAATGTTCTGAAGTGTGGTTTTAAATTTCTATTTCCACTGAATCATGCAGGTGATGTGCCACCTCCAGAAAGTTACACACTGTAGCTTTAAAGAGAAGTTCCTCTTCTATTTTATATTTTTTTACTGATCAGTGTTTAGTGTAATTCTGTAGGAACTCGTCTTGTCCAAAAAGAGTGAGACAGCTGCAGTATTCACCACAGAATGACCTATGACCCCTCAAGGAGGACTTTTTTTTTATTTGAAAAGGAGTCGAGGATTTTTGAGCTCAAATGATCAGGTGAGATAAAAATATGATCTGACAGGGTTGATGTCATTAAAGGCCCATAATGCACTGCTCTCTGATCTGTTCTAATGTCGTTTCCTCGTCACAAACAGACCTGGAGTTGTGTTTTGTTTCATTCACACATGTTTAACACACAAACCCTGCAGATTTAGGCTGAGTTCTTCTCTCAAACTGAAAACACTCTGTTCCACCTTGTGATGTCATAATGTGGTAATACAGGAAGTGCTCCACTGTGTTTTTAAACTCCACACACCTTCACTAGAATCATTTGGATCATTTCAGCTCTGGAGTTGCCAGTCTCTACTGAACTAAAGGTAAAAGGTAGATGCTAAATTGAAAACTACCACTTCATGACATCACAAGGTGGAACAGAGCATTTTGAGCTTTGGAGATGTAGACAGACTAATAATAAAGTGTTACTCAAACATGTGTGAATGAAACAAAACACAACTCCAGGTCTGTTTTTGAGGAGGAAACAGCATCAGAACATGACTTAACGCTCACGAGAGTCAGTTTTGTGTAATACAGGACCTTTAACAAATCCACCAACACTGACAAATGCTAGTCGCTAATGCTAACCGCTAACAGTGACCGGAGCCTCCTCAGACACAGTCCTCCTGACAGCGCCTCCCGTTGGCCACGCTGAGGCTGGCCACAGAGTGATGGGTGCTTCGGACGGAGGTGACGCGTGTGTTGAAGTGGAGCGGGCTCTGGGGGGCGCTCCGCCTGATCAGACGACACAAACAGCAGAGGTGCTGGTTGAACTGCTTCTGGAAGGAGTCGCTCAGGAGGTACAGGGCGAACGGGTTCAGACAGGAGTTTGTGAAGGCCAAGATCCGAGCCGCCACACTGCACAAGAAATGCACCAGCGAAGTGTCCACCTGAGGAGAGGAGGAGAGGGCGGAGCTCAGCAGTGACCACGCCCACTTCAGGAAGTACGTTTACCGTTCATTTTTCTCATTGACTTTGCAAAAAAATGGGTATTAAAAGTTTGAAAGCTCTGGGATAATCAGCTACATGCTACAACCATAGACTGTTCCAAATACAAGAATTATATTAAAGAAGTACGTTTACCGTTCATTTTTCTCATTGACTTTGCAAAAAAATGTGTATTAAAAGTTTGAAAGCTCTGGGATAATCAGCTACATGCTACAACCATAGACTGTTTGTATAAATGGATGTAGCTAACGTATTAGCCGCCGCGTTCCAAATACAAGAACTTATATTAAAAATAACGTATTTAAAACATATCTGTGTAATTAGTCGTCCAGGTCTGATCCATAGTAAAAGCCAAATGTAAAATCTGTCAACTGGACAATTCTTTTTAGAGTGAAAACGTTTGGCTGCTCGTCCAAGCCGCTTCTTCGGTGCTGGTCAGTTTACTGCTGGACACTGCCCTGTATTTAAAACAGCGAACGCCGCAGTGAGCCACGTGTGAGCCACCTGTATTTAAAACAGCGAGCCACAGTGTGAGCCACAGCGTGAGCCACAGCGTGAGCCACAGCGTGAGCCACAGCGTGAGCCACAGTGTTCTCACGGCTGTTTGGATTTTCCCTGGTTTACTAAATATATCATTTTTACACGTGTGCTCATCTTACGGCCATAACTGGGACGGGGCTAATAACCAGGACAGTCACGTGGATGTAAACAAACTCACTGAATATCTGGTGTTTTCAAAGCAAAACCCACAAAAACAAGACAAACTGAAGCATATCTGAAGGAAACACAAACGTTCAAATCATTTCATCAACAGAAACTGAGGTCAAGACGACCTTATACTGTGATCCCTGAAGACGCTTTAGTCCAGACAACTGGTCCAGACCTGTTCAGATCCCAAAACCAGTTCACACGAATGAAAAAAATGAAACACAAATGGGAAAAAAAATGAAACACAAATGAGAAAAAATGAAACACAAATGAAAAAAAATGAAACACAAATGAAAAAAAATGAAATGAACGACAAATGAAAAAAATTAAACAAATGAAAAAAGAAATGAAACACAAATGGAAAAAAATTAAACAAATGAAAAAAAATAAATGGAAAAAAATGAAACACACATGGAAAAAAATGAAATTAATAAAATGAAACACAAATGTAAAAAATGAAACACAAATTTAAAAAAATGAAACAAATGAAAAAAATGAAACACAAATGAAAAAAATTTAACACAAATGAAAAAAATGAAACAAATGAAAAAAATGAAACACAAATGAAAAAAAAATGAAATGGAAAAAAATGAAACACAAATGAAAAAAAAAAAAAATTGGGATCCAGAACACACTCCTTCAGCACTTGAGGCGTGAGTCTTGTCACCGGTGAATCTCCCTGTTTTTAAATGAGTGTGATTGACAGCTGGATTAGCCAATCAGGGACACACATGGTCCGTCCGTATCGGAAATAAGGGAAAAAATACACAGGGGCTGAAAAACATGGTGGATTTCTGCAGAATCATTGAGCGAAGCCTAAACTCTGTTAATCTGAGGTGAGAGAAATGTGATTTTATTTGTAAATCACAGGCGACCAATGAGCTCCTTCATTTCACATGTGTCACTGAAATAAACAGATCTGATTGGACGATCACGTTTGACCGGGCTTGAGACGTAACGGAGGACGAGGGACCAGACTGACATTAATCTGGATAAAAAACACACAGATCAGTCTGGATTTGTCAGGCAAGAAAAAAATAGTTTCCTAGTTATAAAAAGTTTGTCTGAATTTTGGGGACACGTCTCAAATCCAAATTACAAAACCATCTAAAGTTGGCTTTAGTTTTTACTGGTTTCGTTTTGGCCACGTCGCTCTGGACACTCATTGGTCGTTGCCGTCGGTTACTCAGTGAAGCTCTTTGCATTAAGGTCAGATCACTGCACTGACCATATTCTATAATGAAACCTTCTTGTCGTCTCTCAGCGTGAACCTGCTCCACGGCCGACTCACGCGTCATTTGGTCATTTTTTTTCTCCTGAGTTTCATTCAGAGCCCTGTCCGAGGCGTCAGGTGAGCGGCATTCTGGGTAATTAAAGGGGATTATGTTGAGTATCCACAGGTGCATGGTTTTGTTCTGTGGAAAAATGCAACGACGAGTCAAGTCAAAAGGGCAGCTGCAGGTTGTTCAGTAACATCCTGGAGACGCCTGTTTCATTCTGCCATCGTGCCCTTGAGCAAGTCACTTCACCCAACTGAGTTTTTGGCAGCCTTTGAGCAGCCTTTGCCCACGTATAAAACTCAAAAATCGAGGCTGCTGTTAGGGTTGGGGTCAAAAATCAGATTCTAATCGATATTTAAACTAGTATCGAAACAGATGCTCATTTTTGACAGAAATGAACTTCTCTCTCCCTTCTCTCTTTCTCTCCCCTCTCCCTCTCTCTCTCCCTCTCTTCCTCATCCCCCCTCTCTCTCTTTCTTTCTATCTCTCTCTCTCTGTCCTCTCTCCTTTTGTCCTTCTCTTTCTCTCTCTCTCTTTGTCCTTGTCTTCTCTCTCCCTTCTCTCTCCCTCTCTCTGTTTGTCCTTGTCTTCTCTCTCCCTTCTCTCTCTCTCTCTCTCTCTCTCTTTGTCCTTTGTCCCTCTCTCTCTCCTTTCTCTCAATCTTTCTCTTTGTCTTTGTCCCCTCTCTCCCTTTCTTTCTCTCTTTCTTTCTCTCCCTCTCATCGTCCTCTCTCCTTTTCTCCTTCTCTCGCTCTCTCTCTCTCTCTCTCTGTCCTTGTCTTCTCTCTCCCTTCTTCCTCTCTCTTTGTCTTTGCCTCCCTCTCTCCCTTCTCTCCCTCTCTCTCTCTTTCTCCCCCTCTCTCTCTCTTCCTCCTCTCTCCCCTCTCTCCCTTTCTTTCTCTCTCTTTCTTTCTCTCTCTCTCGTCATCCTCTCTCCTTTTCTCCTTCTCTCCCTCTCTCTCTCTCTCTCTCTCTGTCCTTGTCTTCTCTCTCTCCCTTCTTCCTCTCTCTTTGTCTTTGCCCCCCTCTCTCCCTTCTCTCCCTCTCTCTCTCTTTCTCCCCCCTCTCTCTCTTCCTCCTCTCTCCCCTCTCTCCCTTTCTTTCTCTCTCTTTCTTTCCTCTCTCTCTCTCCTTCAGTTCTGTTTCCTGTAGTGTCGTCAAAAGTATCTAAATCAGATACTAATCGATATTAAACAGGTATTGAAACCAGATACTCATTTGAACAAGAATCGATACTAAAAAGTCTCATTCACAAACAGAAATGACTCTTTCCTGAATCTGTTTAGACTGATCTGTATCTGTCACAAGTAAAAGACACACGGACGAGTATAAACCCATGGACCAGTGTGAACCTGCTGGACACTGAGGGACACAGATATAAGACACATGGACCAGTGTGAACCT
>KN468813.1:48901-89308 GCA_000787095.1 Periophthalmodon schlosseri | reverse complement strand
TAATGAAAAATTGCCTAAAAAATCATTCTCTTGTTATTCAGGCATTCAGCAAATATTTGGGTAAATCCTAATTGACCTAAAACAGGAAAAGTTTAGTTTGATTTCATGTCAGACAGTGAGAAAAAAAGCATATCTGTTTTTTTATTTTTTTTTATTTAATTTAATTTTTAATTTTTATATAGTGTATGTAAACTTCTGGTTTCAATTGTGTTAATTGTGAACACAGTTTGACCACAGAACAATTTCAGTTATGGCTTATGGGCTTAAAAACTGTGTAGAAGTCAGTAATTTTACCTATGACACAACAAAACTGCCAAAATTATTTTTTGCACAGAGAAGATGACTCTGGATTAACCATTGTCGTTGACAATGCAGCAGGATATGTGTTATATAATGGATTAATGAAACGTGTGAATAAATCAAAAATACAACTCCAGGTATGTTTTTGACGAGGGAACAACGATACAACATACAACATTAAAAGTTAAAAAAAGTACATTTTGCATAATATGTGTTCTTTATGGATAGCTTTTCGATCCCTGCCTGAATAAGTGCATGCTGTTGTTGCGTGACCTAGCTTGTGTAATAATGCGGTGTGTGACTGAAGGGAGATTGGAGAGGCTGTTGGCCTAGATAAGAAGCCACTATTCTGTCAACCCCAGTGCAGCTCAGGCCACAGTAGTCGCCGACCACCACCAAGTGTAGTGAAAGATTAATGTAACTTTGCATATCCAAAAATGTGCTATGTAACACAAATGTACTGTTACTGTAACAACTAAAGATCAGTCTCACAGCGATGACAAACTGCATAAAATCAATAACTACTTTGATTAGTTGAGTTTAAGTTTACATTCTGTTTGAATGTTCACAATATTTCTGACCAGTGTTAAAGAGCATATGACAGGTTTTCATGATTTTTTCTAATTCTGACGTGGTTTGGTGGGATGGTGCCTGTGGTAAAGATTTATCACAGTTTTACATTAGTTAAATGGTGGTTTGTTGAAAAAAAGTTGCGAAGAAAAGTACAAAAATACAGGAAGTAGCAATGAGTTCTAAAAGAATATACCTCTACGTAATTTATCAACACTGAAAATTCCAGCCAAAACAATTGACACGCAAGGAAAACATTTTTCTGGAAGTTTAAACTTTCATTTAACAAAATAATGGTGTGTTGTTTATTTGTATTAGTCTAATCATAAATGTTGTGCAGATTAGATATGTGTAGGCCCTTGTTTGTTTATTTGTATTAGTCTAATCATAATGTTGTGCAGATTAGATATGTGTAGGCCCTTGTTAACATTATGGTTGCTACAGTTATGGAATTACCTCTACACATGTCACATCTGCTGCCCGTGTCCAACCAGGAAGTAAAATTATGAAATAGACTAAACTAGAACAAAGCAACCATAATATAATTGCAAAACTAATAAATACTTTATCTATAACTACATATCAAAATACACATACAATAGCCAGTAAAAAGAATGAGACTCTTTCCTGTTTGCGCACCACAATCTTGGGGCAAGATCTGGTCAGGGGCACTTACTCCTGACAGGTTGCCCTATCACCACTGAAGGATGGATCTAGCCTTGCCAGCAAAACAAATTCTTGCTATTTTAGAGAATCCATCTTGAGCAGCTTCGGCTGAATCGTTTGCATGTGATAGACCAATCACAGGACTACACCGTGGTCTGTGCAGAAGCCTGCGCTGAACCAAAACACACATGGTGAAGCCGACAGAGGTACTTCAACCTATTTTAGTAGAAATATGGAGTATTTTGTTTTTTGAAAAACGTCCACAGGGAAGTGCTTTGTGCATTTGTGGAGGGTAAGACACCTGTAATTTTTTGTGTCTGTCTGTTGTGACACTTCGACCAATCAGCGTGAAGTATTTGGTTGAACGTTCTGTTGGTTCCAAATGCTTTCAGTGAGAGCCATCCCAGACTGATGTCTAGAACTCTATTCAGAGGGTTATGCATATCAATCTGGTGGGAGCCAGGTTATTATGGATCAATATAAATATACAAATCTAATAAACAAATTTCTCAATGTAGCCAATTCGATCCAGCTCAAAAAGAAATAAATACCCCTTCCCAGAACAACACAATAATAGAGATGTGAAGAGAATAAATCTAATCAAACTTTAACTGGACAGCAAGCATAGTTTAGTACTGTGCATGTAAACAGTGTTAGCATAATGCTACTAAGAGTTTATGTGAGCGGTTCGATTAGTGACAGCCCTGACATTATCATTATCATTCACTAGCATCATACGCTATGTATGTAACTGTAACACACTCCATCTTTGGCTCCTTCACACGGCGGGTGTGTCTGGTCTGTCTCTTGCATCATTCATGAAGAAAGAGCTTCCTTACATTCAGCAGCTCCACTCCACATTTTGGAAGCTGTCCTTGAGCACAGCGTCACACGCAACATGAATCTGAGCACACTTGTGACATTTGTGAAAGCTTATAATTATCCACTTTTCCCACGTCACATGGAGACAGCAGGCAGGACGCTGATCTGAAACCCACACGCGCTGCTTATATGGTGTTTAGGGAGCGGGTAATCTTCTTATATATGTGCTCATGTCCATCTCTCTGTCTCTGGTCAGTGAAAATGGACAGGCTGGATCAACTCACGTAGAACAGGATCTTTACCTATACACATGATTCCATGGAGCATAGCACTTAAAGAGGGTATGATGCAAAATCGACTTTATGGAGCTTTCTACCATGTTATAACGTTGTTCTAATGTCATCCATGCATGTTTGAGTAATTTAGCGGTCTCTCCCAGGCCCTACCCAAACCCTCCTTACAATTAGCTGTAAGATTTCTCCAATGCTCTGCCCATAAGTGTACATCATCCATTCTCCCGCATGACAGTTCTCCATAAATATACAAAAGCTTGATACAAAACAATACACTGCAGCTTTACAAAACTGATGTGATGTGCAGCAGTTTCATTAGGGGAATGCACGCCAATTATGTTGTCATACCGCTCTGAAGGGGGAGTAACTTTTGACTCAGACCATAAAAAAATGAAACATATAAAACATGCTAATATGTTGTTTTCATAGCATTTTCAAAACAATAAAAGGTAACATGGTAATCTAAATATTGTTTGCAATTAACACCCCACAGAAGTAAAATTTAAGGTTAGAGACTGTAGTTGTAGAGATATTAATTTGCTATATCAATGTAAAAATGCATTACCCCACATGTTTTTCACCTTTGATGATTCCATATGAAAATAAGGCATGTAAGACATGTAAGGATTTTGGATATCTTGGATAGGTATTTGAGTAACTACATAACAATAAGCAAATAATAGTAATTATTAAAAAATAAAAAATAAAAATAAAGCAAAAATTTAGATAACACTAAATCCCTCTTTAAAACAGCTGTACTATTAGTAAATACAATGTTGACATGTTTTACACACAGAAGAGTTTTGCTTATAGTAGCTCCTTGTATCTGAAATGTAAATGACTCACCAGAGCAATGTAAGAGCAGCTCCATACTGTGCATGAGTATGGGTCTGTCTGAACAGTACCAGCTGCATGACAGTACTGTGGCTGAGTGGCACTGTCCTAGCAGCAAGAAGGTTACATTTGTATTGTAGTTTTGGATTAGATTTTATGTGCACCTTCTTTTATTTCCAACATGTGAATAAACATGCAATTTGTGGCTACTTGCCCAGGTTTTCAGATGAAAAGGATAGCTTTAACCTACTGGCATTTATGATTTTATTTTCATACACACAACAGTCTGCCCTGGTCACAGTTGGATCTAACTGAGTTCACCTTTGCTCTGTTCTGCTCTGCTCTCACTCTAACCAATGAACCCCTTCTGGCCTCAGTGAACCATGTTTTTCTTAGTACCTCTTTTAACATCAAAACAGACACTTGTCCTTCAGGCAGGTCTATTTACAGAGAAGGTTAAAGCCTTTTAGTCATTTTACTATTCCATTCCACACTCTACTTTTGGTCCACAAGTTATGCTGGGATATTTTACTTCTATGGGGTATTAATTGCTACCACATAACATATTTAGATCACTATGTTACCTTTCACTGCGTTGAAAATGTAGTCGCATGTTTTATAAGTTTCCTTTGTTTTTGATTGTCTGAGTCCCCCCTCCCTTTGCTCTCCACGCTGGATGACAACCAGGCCAGTTACATCGCCGGTTTGGCGTTACCGGGCCCCACCATGGAGCCAGGCCTGGGGTGGGTGCTCGACAGTGAGCGTCTGGTGGCCGAGCCTTTCCCCACGGGGCCCGGCCGGGCACAGCCTGAAGGAGTAACACAGGGCCGTCCTCCTGTGGACCCACAACCTGCAGGAGGATCCGTAAGGGGCTGAGGCAGAGGGATCTGGGCAGCAGTCGAAGGCTGGGACCTCAACGACCGAATCTCCGGACATGGAGACTGGCTCTAGGGACATGGACTATCACCTCGCTGGGGGGGAAGAGCCTGAGCTTGTGCGGGAGGCTGAGTGTTATCGACTAGATGTAGCCTTCAGTCATCCCGAGAAGAGCAGTATGTAGTATATAGTCATATATATTAACATGTTGTAGTGTTTGACAAAATGACAGCACTTGCAGCACATGACAGCACTTACATCCTTTTAAGAAAACATTCCTGTTAGTGTGCGCTCTGACTGCAGAGTATGTCTGAGGAATCGGAGCAGGTCAGATCTGTGGAGAGGCAAGTCAACTTAAAGGACTCATATTATGCTATTTTCTGACCTATTTTACAATGTTGTTTCCTCACCACAAAATGAATTCCCTTTCAAATGTCTCTTGATCAAATACAAACCCACTTTAAATAAGATTGGATGTACTCAGCTTCTGAGGCATAGAGTTTATTGTTAATGGATTAGACCGGATCATAAAGTGGACTTCATAAAATCCACCTCTTAATGGTCTAGTCTGAATGTTTCTCCCATAGTAAAATAATAGCACTGAACATGACTCAAACAAGGACATATTTAAAGGTCCTATATTACACAAGATGGACTCTGAGCTTTAAATCATATTATAAGGTTGTTACCTCCTTAGAAACATGCATATAGTTGTGTTTTGTTTCATTCACACATTTTCGAACATGTGATCCTGTATTGTTAGGATGTCTACATCTCTAAAGCTCAAAATGCTCTGTTCCGTCTTGTGATGTTATGAAGTGGTAGTTTTTAAGTTAACCGCTACCTTTTACCTTTAGTTCAGTTGAGATTGGCAATTCCAGAGCTGCAATTATCTAAAGGATTCTAGTGAAGGTGTGTGGAGCACAGTGGTGCACGTCCTGCTACATGATATTACAAGATGGAGTGTTTTCTGTGTATAAACATATGTTGATGAAACAAAACAAAACTCTAGGTATGTTTTCGTGAGGAAACAATATTATAACAGAGATCAGAAAATAGCCTAATATGGGCTAATATGCATTTATTTAAATACAGCACATGGATGAAAATGTCCATGAGAACAGAACCGGAGGGAGCTGTGTGCGGAGCCATTGATCTGAGCATTACAGTCTGACAGCAGCCAGGACACTATCGTCGTGGCAACTTGCTGTGCCTGTACAACTTGTGTTGGAGGAACACAGACACAGGGAAATACAATTAGATTTGTATCTTTAAATTACATGTCAGAAATGTGAGTCTTACAGAGAGGAAAGCAATATAAGAGCAGTATGAGGTCAACATAATATTGATACATAGGGTTCCCAACTATGGCAGTCTGAGACCCAAATGAACTGAAATAACTTGTGCTGTCAGTACCAAACCTGTCAAAACATTCAGCAGAGCCTGCCACATTCTGTGATCAGATGGCAGTGACAGTCCCCGAAGGGGAGAGGTACAAGCTCAAAGAACACTTTACTGATTGAGTTGTATTCTTTTTGCTTAAAGGAGCCATATTACACTATTGTCTGATCTATGTTATAATTCTGTTTGCTCATCAAAAACATACCTGGAGTTGTGCTTTGTTTCAGTCACATGTTTAACACACAAATCCTGCATATTTAGGGCAAGTTCATCCCAAACGGAAAACGCGCTGTTCCACCTTGTGATGTCATGTGGTAATACAGGAAGTGCTGCACTGTGTTTTTAAACTCCATACACCTTCACTAGAATCATTTGGATGATTTCAGCCCTGGAATTCCAAATCTCTACAGAACAAAAGGTAAAAGATGAGCTGTTAATTTGAAACCTACTGCTTTACAAAGTGGAACAAAGAGTTTTGAGCTTTGGCAATGTGGACAGACTAATAACAAAGGATTACTCAAACATGTGTGAATGAAAAAAAACATAACTCTGGCTATGTTTTTGAGATCGCAATATTCTAACATGGCTTAAATCTCACAAGAGTCAATTTGCGTAATATAATGACCACCACATGTTTTTATGTTTATGTTGTTCTTTCACTCTAATATAGGGATGTTACAATTAGTCTTATTAGTCTTAATTAACTTGATAATCGTATAATGCAGGTCACTATACAGTTGTCAGAACTAAAAAGTTATACTTTTAGATAATTTTAGAGGCAAAAATCATTTAAATTCAATATATACTAAACAATGTACAACTACATGTTAAGAAAATTATTCTCTGGTGAACACTAACTATTTTAAAGTTGTCAACACAGATAGAAAACACAATATTAAATCATTCATCAACTGTAATACTTCATTTGAGGTGTACAGAGTGTCCCTGAGGACCCTTCTATATTGGAAACTTTAAAGCTTTAAACTTAGACTTGACTCCTTTTTTGTCAACTGTCTTCTCTTATCTTACTCTTTGTAGTTGTATATTATGAACTCACTATTGACTCTTTGATCCAATCATGTGAATGGATTACATAACTTCCTGGTATAAAAGAGCCCCGATAGCCATTTTACTCTTTTAACATGCCCTGATGAAAGCCCAGTAAGGCCGAAACGCGTTGGCATTTTTAAAATGATTGTCATGAAATAGTAAAGGCTTTTTTATTGTGCATATAGTGCACATCGCAATGTTTTCCAGTATCGTCCAGCTCTAATGCTAATCCTAATCCTAATGGTGTTAGCGTCCTGTTTATTTGTGATATAATGAGGAATTCAAATAATATAATATTTTCTTTTGAACTGTTAATAGCTATGAAGCTATTTTGTTTATTTGTGCTGGCAGAGAGGATATTAAACGTCTTGTCTTTTTGTTTCATGTTTAATCTGTTGGTGGTTATCAGATTCTAGAATGTGATGATGTCATACTACCAGATGGGGGCAAGAGACAGATTTTATTCTTAACCTATTACACTTTGCCCAAGATCATGTATGAGGTAAATTTGTCATTCCAGCTCTTGCAGGTCTAAATAAGCCAGCTACTGTCTGCATCAAATTCGAAAGTGTTTTTTGTCCGATAATCAGGAAGTGTGTTTTAGCCTGCTAGTTGTTAGCGTTACTGTCATTGCAAAACTATGCTCTGGTCTCTGAGAGTTATGGAAAGTGCTTATAAACTCATCGTGGGGTATGATTAGGATCCTCAGGATACATAAGGTTAAAAATAAATTTTTAAAAAGAAATAAAAAAAGAAATAAATAAATACAAAATAAATACAAAATAAAAATTCACTACAGCACCTTTAATGTTCAACCTCACAATCTTACTTCCCTCTTTTATGGACACCAGAGATTCTCCATGTTCCAGCTTCTCAAGTTCCTTCACTCTGCAGCTTGATGCCCAACTGTTTCCCCGGTATTTGACTGTACAGTAGGGCTGAAACTTATAAAATGAATAAAAATAATTGCCTCTGTGCTGTCCTTCAGACCAGCTCTCTCAAGCCATTGGTAGGATTTCTTGATATCAGCCATTTCAGTCATGTTCCAATGGTACATCCCATGCAGGGACTTGTCCTCCCATGATGGTACCTCCAGCACCTCTTCCTCTGCGCTCCACTGTCTGAGACATTCGCTGAGCACGTCATCTATTGGGGCCTTGTCCTTGATGCACTTATGGATCTTGGATATTTCATCCTGGACAGTGTCTTTCACACGCACTAGTCCTCCTTCCTTACGGCTTCTGTGCAGTCTCAGGGTACTGGATTTGGGATGGAACCCTCCATGCATGGTCAGGAGCTTTCGGGTCTTAACGTCTGTGGTCTGTATCTTCTCCTTTGGCCAGCTTATGATTCCTGCTGGGTATCTGATTACTGGCAGGGTGTACATGTTTGTTGCCTGGGTCTTGTTCTTGCCATTGAACTGACTCTTTAGGGTATCTGATTAGTGGCAGGACATAGCTGTTTATTGCCCAAGTCTTGTTCTTGCAATTGAACTGACTTCTTAGGACTTGATTTACTCAACGGAGGTATTTGACCCTGGCTGCTTTCCTTGTTTCCTCTTCAAGGTTGCCATTTGCTTGTGGGATCCCAAGGTACTTGTAGCTGTCTCCAATGTCTGCCATTGTTCCTTCTGGGAGTGAGACCCCTTCTGTGTGGACTACCTTCCCTCTCTTTGTCACTATTCGACTACACTTTTTAAGCCTGAATGACATTCCACTGTCTGTGCTGTAGATCCCGGTAGTGTGGATCAGTGAGTCGATGTCTCGCTCACTCTTAGTGGACAGCTTGATGTCATTCATGTAGAGGAGGTTGCCCCATTCCTGAGTCGGTATCCATAGCCAGTGTTGTCGATGATTTGGCCGAGGGGGTTCAGACCTATGCAGAACAGCAGTGGGGACAGTGCGTCTCCTTGGTATATGCCATATTTGATGGTCACTTGTGCAAGTGACTGGCCATTGGCCTCAAGGGTGGTTTTCCACAACTTCATCGAGTTTGCAATGAAGACTCTTAAGCTATGTTCACATTGCAGGCCAAATCCGATTTTTTTACCCATATGTGACCTGCATTTGATTTTTTCATGTCAGTGTGAACAGCTCAATTCCAATTTTTTCAAATCCGACCCAGGTCGTATTCATATGTGGTCATAAATCTGATATATATCCAATATGACTGAAGTCTGAATGCTCATGTTACATGCATGCGACTTAAACGTCATTGATAGAAAAGGCAGAAAGGGCCCCACAGACTGCCATAACCGAAATCCTTTGTGTGTGGCATTGAGGCATAGGCTTTTCCTGGTATCTTTGCCGATGCCCTTCTGTGCTGTGCTCATGTACTGATCCATGTGCCCACCTATCTTAGCCACAATGATGCATGACGTGAGCTTCCATGTTGTGGAGAGACAGGTTATTGGCCGATAGTTGGATGGGACTGTACCCTTTGAGGGATCCTTCTGGATCAGGATCGCCCTTCGATTAGCCATTCAGGGTGAGACCCATCCCTCAACAGCTGGTTCATTTGTGCTCCCAGGTGCTCATGGAGAGCAGTGAGTTTCTTTAGCCAGTAGGTGTGGATCATGTCAGGATCTGGTGCAGTCCAGTTTTTTGTACCTAAGACTCTTTCCTGGATGTCTGCCACTGCGATGGTGACTGGATTCTGTTCAGGGAGGTTGCTGTGGTCTTCTCTCATGGTGCGTTCACACCGGGGCGTCAAAAACACGTTGGACAAATGCCTTCCAGTACCAGTACTGTTTAGTTTCCAGCCTTGGTAGGTCAGCTCTGGTGTTATTAGTCTGCTACTGAGTGTCCACTTTCGCTGGTTGTGTTGCAAACAGACGGTTTATTCATCTGACTTCATTATCTCGCGTGTACCTCTTCAGGCAGCTGGCCAAGGCTTGGAGCATTTGTTTGGCATTTGTTTTTCCAATGCTTCAGGTATAGGCATCTGGCTGTACCTCTTGGTTACTTGTTTTACTTGATTCTTCATTGCACCTTTCTGGGCCTCTGACAGTTGGCTCACTTTTCTCCGCGCTGCCTTGATTTTAGCCTCTGTCATTTCCATGGTGGATATTGTTTCTCATGACTCCCATGGTTGCTCTTATAGCCAAGCATCTGTAGGATCACTGCTGCCAAAGAGTGTGTGTATATTGTGTGTGTTTTTGCAATAAGTCAATACTAGCACAGTAATGTATATATTTGAATCAGGCCACAGATCGCAGAGCAAACATGCCAGCAGTAACACCAGACTGAAATATGAATTGATATAAGAATCTCAGAACTGTTTGTAGAAATCTGAACTACATGGTTAAACGAATTTAAACATAGTAACATGGGATAAGATGTTTTAAGAAATTGCAGCCTTTGCAATTTGCTAACTGACCATCCAAACTGTGATTAGGGTTTGATTGTGATTAAAGAGGGGGTATTATGCTAAATCGACTTTTTGAAGCGTTCTACCATGTTATAATGTTCCCTCATCAAAAACACGCCTGAAGAGGTTTTAGATGTCATCCATGCAAGTTTGAGTCATATTCAAACCCCAGGTCCTATTCAAACCATTCTTACTGCAGTACGGATCTGTGCAAAACACAGCCCACAAGCCAACGTTAGCCATGCTCCTGCACAACAATTTTCCATAAATACACAAAACAATACACTGCAGTTTCACAAACCTGATGTTTCATTAGCGTCATGCTAATTGTGTGATAGCGCTCTGAAGGGGGAGTGACTTAGCACGTAATGCAAAGGGATTGGGGCTCAAACTTATTACAATAGTCAATATAGTATTTTCAAAACAATAAAAGGTAACATGGAAATCTAAATATGTGAAGAGTTAATACCCCATAGGAGTGTAATACCCCTTCTTTAAGGACTATATATGACATTACTGTGCTAGATAAAGATACTAGATAGTAGTAGTAGTAGTGAAAGTAGTGGTAGTAATAGTGTTTACAAACATACGTGAATCAACTTGAATACAACTTTGAATAAGCTAATGATATGGGAAGAGTGTTATAACATTGTTAAAAGCTCATACAAGTTGATTTTGCAAAACATATCCCCTTTAAAATACAGAAGCGTGTATTAACCCCCAGTTGGGATGCTACGGAATGGGACAAACACATTCCCAGTTGGCAGTAGTTTGGCATGCATGTGCTGTTGAGCTTATGGTTCATAAATGCAGTTAATTATGTAAAAATGTTATGAGCTATGACTAATGGGCTGCTTAAAGCTCAACACATTTCCCTCTGTTTCAGACTATTGTTATTCTTTTGTTTATGTAAGTGTAAGTGTTGGAATTAGGCAGAAACATAGGCACAGTTGAGTTGGAAAAATATTTACCTCAAGATCGACACACTACACCTGTGCACCAAAGGGAATGTTTGAGTTTTGTTTTGATCCTTGTAATACATCCAGCCTTATTGGCCTGCAACTCACCAAATACACTCAGCGTTAATAATATAGGCTAAGAAAAATCATCTCATTTCTGTCTGATCATGATCCCTCAGATAGTTAACTGCAATTAATCACATTTATACAACTTAATAATATAACAATATAATTATATATATATATATATTTTCAGTGAATATATATATTAGCTCCTAAATAGCTCTTTATTTGACAATTTAGGCCTAAATAGACTGTAGTATGCTTTGCTGTTTTGACTTGGATATGTATCTGGTCGAAATAATATCAAATTGTATAATTTTTCTAACGTCTAAGTCCTTATTCAGATCTGGTAATAGTTTAAAAATTGTGACGGAGGTTAGACTCATCTCTGTCTCCTGTCTGTACAGCAGGGCTCTCCTCCTCATGTCCAGTGCACAAACACAGCGAACCCGCCCCCTTGTGTGTGTATGTGCTGAGTGGAGAGAGAGGGAAAGGCGTGTTTCACAGATTGGAGTGAGGCTCTAGACTCTGGTGTTTAACTGATATATGTGACCTGCGTTGTTTCTTGCCAAGTTCAGTTGAAGGCCTCTCCTAGTGTAATTGCAGTGCACTGTTACATACAGCAGTGAGTAAGATTAGTGTATCCCAGATGTGTTTACGCATTTGGGAGATTCAGCTCCCAACCCACAATCAAAGTTCCCAGTTTATATGCAGTTTAGAAATCCTATTCGAGTCAGACTAGGTCCGAGATTCATTTTCCCCAGAGTACATGTAATGTACGTAGTGACTGACTTGAGTGAAACTAGTGTTGTATTAAGACCTCTCTTAGCACTCTCCTCACACGTCGCCTCTGTGCTCGGCTGAACACAGTCTTTATTGAACGTTTATAATTTATTTGAAGTGCCGCGCTCTGACAGGTGTTGGAAAATGAGTTTTAAATGAGGCCGGCCCGTGCAGATGGCAGTGTGCAGTAAATGGAGCCAATGGTTTGAGCATTAATGGTGTTTTTCGCTTCTTTATGCTGCTATATGGTTGGAATCACTCACAGTAGGTGCATTGAGAGTGGAGGCTGCATTTCAAAGAGCTCCTTTCATTAGTGAGAGAAACAAACGCTCCATTCTGCCTCCTCACAGAGCCTCAGCAACCACACCAGGCACTGTTTAGGCAAATACCTCCTTTTGTTTTGTTATCCAGAGGAATTTTAAAATTTCACTTTAGAATAGGTTTAAACTTTCTGAGGTTGCGAAAAAAATTAGCTTTGTTTATTTATTTAGGAGAATGGCATTATAAAAAATTAACATTAAAAAGGAATTATAATAATATATGTGTTTTTTTATTGCTGCATTCACCTGTAAAATGAAGCAAGCTTTGTGAGTGTGTTGTACGGGTTATCTGCTCTGAAGGCCAATACACACAAGCACCACTGTCACCTGCAGCAGAAACAATTCTGCCCTGCAGTGCTTAATTTGTACATCCAGATTTACAGGAACACTTGCAGACTGACTGAACAGGCAGAGGGATCAGGCCAAAACAGCTACAGGACCACACAAAAAGTGACACAAATGTGCTACTATTTAAACAGCAGGACTCGCTTTTAGACCTATAGTAACTGTCCGATAATGTCATATGTTTTACACACTTGTACAAAAAGTACTATAGTTTTGAGAATCTAGCAAGTAGTGGTTGTATATAACCAATTAAATTCAAATAAATTTTTGTAAAGCCCAAAATCACAACAGCAGTTGCCTCTCACGGTTTAAGAGGATCTTTGATTTAATCAACAGAAAGTTAGAAATTCAACAATGAAATGGACACTGGTCAATAACAGACACACGTTAGAGAACAAGCAAATGGATAACTGTCTCAGAACATCCCCTGTCCTTAGACCCTCCTTTTCGGCAAGAAAAAAAAACAAAAAAACTGTGAGAAAAAGAGAAACCTCGAGGAGAACCACAGTAAAGGAGAGCCACACCCATGCACGGGCAGGCTACAGATGTGTCCAGGGATAATGTGCATCCATTTGCAGATAAAGTTTACATCTGTAGGGCCAAAGCCCACTCAAGACTAAGGGACAGAGGGGGGCTCATCCAGGATAGGGGTCATCCAGCCAGGTGAGGGAAGCGGAGGTCCACAGAACAGGATCAGGGCACAGGAGGGGCATATAGGGTCCAATCATCACCAGGCAGTCAGTAGCCAGGCATCTGAAACAGTTGCACTCCTCAGGAAATGGCAAAAAATAATTTAAGTTGTGAAGTTAAACTGCAGCATTCTCAACCATATTATCCATTAGAGATTGTCCTGCGCAAATAGTGACACCCAGTTCACAAAACAGTGCTATTAATCCAGTTTGAGGCGTAAAAGTAAAAAGGCGACAGTAGAGCCTTACATCCACACAGTGAGGATTGGGGTGAAGCTGCTGCAGATTAGTGATAGTGACTCTACTTCCTGTGTAATTCAATGCCAGCCTTCTGTGCATTAAAAGCATTTAGCTGAACTATTGCACCACATTTCACCAATAATAATAACATGGCGTGCGCACAACTTTTAGTTTGTGGTGTGCAGTCTTTGCGCTCAGAAATTAAAAATCTCCTCGACCCTCCTAACCCTCCTTCTTGTCTGTGCCCTTTTTGTAGCTGAAAAATCCTATAGTGTTTTTGGCGGGCTTTAGTCCAAGTTTAAGAGGAACACAGTTTTCTGACAGTTTAAATATTCACCAAAATAAAGGTGCTGTCACATATTTTCATTTGAATGATAACTGTTGTGTATATTCCTATTGATAATTTGCAGTAACATCACGCTGGGTGTTTGGGGTTGTTCTACATATATCTCTATTGGCGGAATGTTCTGCAGTTACCATGGTGACACAATGCACACATTAGCAAGCACAGACAAAAAAAAAGAGTCTGAAAACTCAAGAAAAAAGAGAAACTGGATTTAAGCAACAGATTTTCAGGACCCTGTGATCAATACGAGCGTTCATGGTCCTGTTTAGGTGTTTGATTTGCAACACAAAAGGTGAGGGTGAAAAAAAAAAGGTCGAAAAAAAAAAAAAGGGCAGGATTAAAAAGGGTGAAAAAAAAATGGCAGGATTACTATGGCAACAACACATCATCAGTAGGGTAAAACTAACCTCTGTTGTTTTGGACAGGCCAAGTCTACAGCCTGCGATGAGATCCAAGCAAAAGGTTACCCCACTGAGGAAGTGAGGGCCAAAACTAACTGCTTTTATCAGCTAGGGCTGTTTCAGATATTAAGCCTAACCAGCTACGTGTTAACTAATATCCATAATGGGATTGTTTTAAGTCCAAAAAGCACCTTTAAAATTCAAAATTCGGTGAAATGCTCTAATAACTTTGTGGTTTATAAAGAAATAGATTTTAAATAAAATTATAGGTCTTATACTCATTAGTCACCACGTAACTGATTATGCCTGTGCAAGCTTTTAATTTTGTATTTATTTTATTTTATTTATTTTTTTTTTTTTCAGAACGTCTATGGGAAAAATGAATGAGAAATTTACTTCCGGAACCGGGGGGTGGGCGGTCACAGTTGAGCTCCATTGGTTTTCATAAAAGCCGTGGGGCTATCACCCTAAAGAAGTTCTCGTGTGCATTCCTCTTTCATTCCTGTGTCCCTCTCCTGGTGTGAGAGGCCTGGAGCAGAGGTGAGATGAGAAGCTGTCAGGAGCTGGGCTGGGGGAGTCATGCAGGCTTCTTGAGGCTGGGGAGGCACACTCATCTTGTCAGGGGCTGTTGCATTGCTTCCATGTACTGGGGCTGCTTCGTCCCTGATGCCCTCTGCAGTGATTGGAGATGTGGCTTGAGGAAATGGAAGCTTTCAGGTGGATTTCCTCAGCCCTGACCCACACCTACATGCAACGATCCAGCCTGTTTACTCCACAGAGGCAAATGGAAATCCGCGCAAGCTGTCAGAGGGGTCGGAGGTCACACGGTTCCCCAGGCTGCAGCTGTGTGTGAGTCATCAGCTTGAATACATTTGATTTGGTGAAACTGCTATTAAAATCATCCGAAGAAAGAAGTGTGTTCAATTATAGTAGCATTTTTGTGTTGTTACTTCATGTACATTAACCAGGCTCACGCCAGATTGATATGTGCAGCGCTCTGAACTGAGTTCTACACATTTATCAATCTGGAACCACTTTCACTGAAAACAATTGGGAAAACACAGAACGTCATGGCGAATATTTGAATCTGATTGGTGGAAGCATCACAACAGTGATGCTTCAAATCAAACTTTTCTTGCATCCAGTTAAGAGAATAGCACAGACATCTTCCCTGTCCACAAATGCACAAAGCGCTTCCCTCTGAACATTTTTCACAAACTAAATTGTCTGTATTTTTGTCAGAATACGCTGCTCTGTTATTGGTCCCCTGAGCTATTAGGATTGTCAAAATTAATAAATAACCAAATGCTAATCAATACTTGAACAGGCATCAAAACTACAAGTAACCACACGCAATCACATAAACCTTTCCTAAAATGTTTTGATCAATCTTACACCAGTTTTGTTGAGCAAGATAATAAATAGATCATATAGAAATATTAAAGAAACCACTGCTATCTTGTGTTGTTAAATTATATTCTATTTGCAAAAAATAGTAATAGTAATAGAAGCTCTAAATTGGTGTTGAGTGTCAAGTTCGATATTTCAATATCGTGATAAGATGCCTGTGTAATCCTTCAGTCATCCAGGTATGATCCATAGCAAAGGAAAAATTCCACTTGGATGAGCAGTGAAACGTCTTCACTCTAAAACTTTTGTCCATTTGACAGAATTGAAATTTTCTTTTGCTAATATCGTGATAACTTACCAATTGCAATCAATGAGAAACCTTATGCATTAGAGATAGGCCGATATATTGGGTCAATATTTTGACTTTTTAGTGTATCGACTATCGACCTTAAATCTCCAGCATAGGCTGATATTTTGTTTTGGTCAAAATACACACAAAGATTTATATTAATACTTGAATGTGAAGAGATAACGTGGCTACACACCTCTCTTATGGGTTTGTGGTAAAAAAGGGCTTGGGGGGAATCATCCATCAGGTGAGCAGTGTATAACTGAATGAGTATGATGAATAACTAAACGTGAGAGTGAATAGAGGACTTATAGACGAGTGACTGTTAGGGATGGAATCTCTCGTCTGTACACTGTTCATTGCTACACTTTAAACTGCAACAAAACTTCTACAGCCCCAAACCACTGTTCGACATTCTGAGCCAGTCTCGCAGTGACACAGGTGCTCCTGGATCAAACTGAGCTGAACACACCACACTACCAGTCTGAGATCCAAAGCCCTTCTGGGATTTGAAAATGTACAAAAAATATCAAAGAACATCTCCAGGTGGAACGAGCTGATCCTTTAAAGAAATGTAATCTGACAGTGTGACAGTATGAGGGAGTTTTGGATTAGGGCCGCACCACTTCTGCATTTCAAATGTATGTTTAAGGCAACAGCACCGCCTGACTGCTGGGGCTGGGCTGTCAGAGCAGACTGGGTACTTGGTGGAGTTTAGCGGCTCTTGAATGTGAAGCAGTGAAATCAGAGAGCCTGCCACAAACAGAGCATCATCAGCACTGGATGTAATCAGAGAGCCAAGCGTGTAGCACTCACACAATAGGGTGGAGTTATGTCGATAACTTTTACATACACCACCAGTCAAAAGTCTGGAGACACCTTCTTTTTCAATGTTTTTTTTTTTTTTTTTAAGTTTCTACATTTTATATACACACAGAAGACATCAAATATATAAAGCCAGATATGTGGAATTTTATTTTATTATTATTATTTTTTTTTTTTTTTTCCTAAAAGTATTCACCCTTAGCTTTGTTGACAGCACTAAAAGCCCTTGGCCTTCTCTCAATGATCTTCTTGATGAATTCACATGAAATGGTTTTCACTTCAAAGCTGAGCCTTATCAGGGTCAAGAAATCACAAAAGTGCAAAGCAGAGTTCAAAGCAAAGGGTGGCTTAAAAAATATATATATATCTAAAACAAGTTTGGAGTTATTCTGAGTTTATTTTTTGTTTACTTCATGCCATATGCTGTATTTGATGTCTTCAGTAAGAATCTACTATGTAAATAATCATGGAAATAATGAAGAAACGTACAGGGAACAACCTTTGACCTGGATTCCACTCCTGGTTCCCTTAAAGCAGAGCCCTCTCATCCTCAGGCATTCAACTGGACAGTGTCTGATTTGACACACTGAAAGAAGTTTTCCCACAAACTTGAATGATGTCTGACAAAGAAGTACTGTGTACTTATAATCTGTTCTTATACATATGAGGTTATTTGTTGACATACTATTTAGGGCAGTTGCCATTAAATGAATGTTTTACCTCAAATTACCTCAATGTCATCTTTTTAAAACACATTTTTGCAATGTAAAACAATACAAGCTTTCGCCCAAATGTATAAGTTTATTAGCATTTGGACATTACAGAAGATCATGCTCTTCCACATAACTGAAACTCTAGTCCATCCAAATGTACCTTCTAAAGTATCATTGTTGGCACAGTGTACTGTATGTGATTCAACTAAACAGACGTTTTAGGTTTTTAATTTAATTTTAATTTTAGCTGCTGCAGTTACTGTAGCATTGGGTGGTTTAACAAGAGCTCAAGCCTGTGTGCATCTCTCCATCAGTGTCGTAATAGCAGCGGACAAGACTGGTCCAGACCAGGAAGATCTCAGCTACAGATGGATGTAGCTCTTGAAGAGCTACATGGCCAACCTATGGTCAAATACACATGCATGTCTAAAGCAAGGACAGTAGAACAGAGCAGTTTGGGCTTCACAGAAAAGTCCATTTAGCTGTAGAAAATCTACCTGAAGAGGGCCATGGTGTAACAGGTGAGTGCCCGGAGCAACTGGTTGCTGAGTTCACATTTTAATCCTCTTCCAAACCATGTCAGCAGCCATATATATGACAGTTTAATCTACAGGTGCTGTAAGATTTACACACACAAGATAAATTATCTGTATATTTTACTGATATAACAGAACACTAACAAGCAAAACTGTAATTGACAAATCATGTGATATATAATAAAATCATATTCATAAATCTTTAACATGAATGCTTCCTTGCAGCAGTATCAGGCCAAATGAGTAGTAAGACAATCTCCTCATCTCTGTGGAGGTCCTGATAAAAGAACATTAACATCAGCAGGACACACAATGAGTAGTGCACACACGGTATATTAGTTATCTTTATGTAAAACAGTATTTCTCTGTAATATGTGCAGTGATGTAGCAGTAAAATGTGACTGTATAATAAAATAAAACATTGTCTCTTGTCCACAATGATGCAGGAACATCAATAAAATAATTAATACATTTTACCAATGTTTATCAGCACAATAAAACTGATTATAACTCACCCATCAGAAAGCAGCTTAGGACACAGGCTGGAGTCTCACAACGTCACATTGCAACGATAAACTGATGCTAAACGCTGCATAATGCATTACAACAGGGTAATTAGCTAGCCTCATTTGGTGACTATTTTAGCCACTAAATGTAGTCATTTTGAAAAGTTATGAAAGGTGGCAGTCAATTAGCCACATGTGAGAACTTTCAAAGCCGTGTCAGATAAAAGTTACCATTCCTATTCTACTTTTGACAGAAGTTATTGATCGCAATGCATTTTCAATGGAGAAGTTTCATGCACAAACGTGAGCTATAAATGCAACAAAATAACCCATAGTTTACAATCAGCAGACATTTTAGCCACAAAATGATTGACTTGATATAAAATTAAAAAAAAAAAAAATTACCTGTTCAGTGAAACCTTTCAGAAAGGTAATGCTCCGGAATCCCGTTCTGTGCCGTCAGTGCAGACCATGGTGAAAAATAATATCCAAGAAACATTTTGAACTAGTTTCTCTCTTCTGGGGCATGTCTCCTCTTCTCATACAATCCTTTGACCATTTTCCTCTTCCAACCCAAAACCATTTTTGAAGTTCGCGGTCAGTCTGTCGCGAAGCAGCAGAGCTGCGCGGGGAGCTAATGCGGCTAGGCTACACAAACAAGCACGCGGCAAGGGGCGCGAGCACTGCCACGCACGGCACGATATTTATTATAGGTATTACCGACATGTGACAAGGCCAATAATTGACTGGATCCACTCGGAACTCACAGTCAGCGATTGGCCCTCAGAAATCTTCTACCCCACCTTTAAGATGGCCTGAAATCTCAAGAAAAAAAATACAAAATGGATTTAAATAACACATTGTGAGGAGCCTGTGATCAATACGAGTTACAGTGTTTGATTTTCAACTAAAAACTGAAAAACTGTTGGCTAATGCTAGCTAGCTTGTGACTGTAATTTTATGTGCAAGAGACTTAAAAATCATCTCAACTGTTGTAGTTCCAACTAAGTCAGCTCTTTCTGATCAGATTTTGTTTAAAAAAAATCATATTAAAGTCTAACAGGGCTTCTGACAGAGCAGTGCCTACAGTTAGCATCACCCCCCAGGGAATGTTGATGACGTCAGCTGCAAAGTATAAATAGCATTGTGTATTGTGCATCCCATATCATATAATTAATTATGTTGCAAGTTCCACTGCATTGTTGCTGTGGCTAATACTCCTATGACAGTCCTTCTTCTGCATGTGTTAGTTTAGGTAAATCTGAAAACAAATGTGAAAGTCCATTGACATGTTTGCAGCAGAGCTCTCTGTCTCCAGCTCAGCGTGAGTGCTTTACTCCGCGTGTGTGTCCCTGTGTGATGTGAGCGGTTCCAGCTCAAATGTCAGCTTTAAACCCTCTCGGAAAGCCACTGACAAAACACTCTGTGGATCTCCCCGAGTCAAATCTCTCTGTAGATAAGACATAAGCTCTGTGAATGTCACCACTGAGGCCTGGAGTCACTGTGCAGCACACTCGGACCTGTTAGCTGTTTCAGGAAAAATGCTGCTAAAACGACACGATGTAACCACCTACACAGAAGCCATTGTTCCAGGTCTTAACAGTCCTGCACACTTCAGAATGAGATGTAAAGAGCTTTTTCAGACTGTAGACGTGAGCTCAGAACTCGAAGCACACTGCAATTGTGGATAATGAGTGAGACTTGTTACAAGTGTGTTTGCTACCCCTATATTATAATTGCAACTATAATTGTCAACTAATTCAGTAATCAAATCATTTTCTGATCTATTATAATGTAGTTTCCTCATCAAAACATACCTGGAGTTTTGTTGTTTCATTCACACGTTTAACGCACAAACCCTGCATATTTATGCTGAATTTTCTCTCAAAACCCTGCATATTTATGCTGAATTCTTCTCTCAAACAGAAGACACTCTGTTCCACCTTATGATGTAATGTGGCAATACAGGAAGTGCTCCGCTGTGTTTTTAAACTCAATACATCTTCACTAAAATCATTTAGATGATTTCAGCGCTAGAATTGACAATCTCTACTGAACAAAGGTATAAGGTAGTTGTTAACTTGAAAACTACGGCTTCATGACATCACAAGGTGGAACAGAGCATTTTGAGCTTTGGAGATGTAGACAGACTAATAATAAAGGGTTACTCAAACATGCGTTAATGAAGCAAAACATAACTCCAGGTATGTTTTTGAGGAGGTAACAACATTTTAACATGGCTTAAAGCTCATAAGGATCAATTTTGCATAATAAAGGACCGTTAACACAGCAGAGTCCTTCAGACACATGTCAAAGCATCCTCAGTCATCCTGCGAACACCTCACAGAGCTCCTCTAAATAATACAGAGGAGGTGAGACCCTGGCAGGACTATAAATATAGTGTGATCAAACCAAACTACTCACCTGTTGGGCAGCCAGCCGAAAGATGGTGTGCGCGGGGAAAACAGCAACATCCAGCCAAGCCCATCCGAGCAGAATACAGAGAGAGGAAAAGAGAGAGAGGAGGAGAGGAACAGTCAGGGCCAGATAAAACCTTTGCACATGAATTATTAAACGCATTCTTTTTAGCGCAACAAAGATGGCTCCTAAAATGCCGGGAGTGTGCAGGAATATTGAAATGAAAGGAACACCTCGGCGGATGAATTATTGAAGGGGTGTGTGATTGTGGGGAGCTGGGTGAGAGGTGGGGCTGAGGGGGGGGTGGTCTGGCGGAGGAGAGGACAGGAACAGTGAGAGAAATGGGGCCCGGCAGAGGAATGCAAAGCAGAAGGGAGAGGCATTCGTCAGGGTAACTACGCTTCTGTGTCCGTGATGACCACAAACCACAGCTAAACTAATAAAGATTGAGGCATTTTGGGTTGTAACTGCTGGGAGGAGCGCGAAGGGACTAAGTTAGCCAGCAAATGACTTAACTGTAACTGGAGTTGTCGAAATCAGACACTAATCGATACTCATTTGAGTCACATTGACAGGACAGAAATGAACCTTTCCTGAAAAGCTAAGGCCACATGGTAATACAAAAGAAAGTACTATGATTAAATGTTGAGTTTGGGTTTTTTGTTTGTTTTTTTTGTCATCGTGGTATCGGAATTGGTATTGAGTATCGAGTCTGTTCCTTAGTATCAAAATCGAGTTTGAAATTTGTAACTGTGCATTATTTTTCATACAGTCTATTTCATGTTACGCACTGACTATAACCGAGGGCTGGTGTCGCTATAACTCTATGGGAGATTTACTGTTTTTGAAAGAAATCTCCAAACTTATGATCCACAAATGTTGAACCTTCTCATTATTTGTTGGGGAATGGCTCTACAAACTTGTCATATTAATCTTATGGATTAAAGTCCTTTCAACTAACAACAATCACATCTTTGAGGTTGAATAATGGCCCCACTTTTTGAGTCAGTTTCAGAAAAATGCTTTCACTTTTGTTCATTTCGACATTTATCACACTATAGTATAACGTGATGTCATCTGAGAGGCTTTCAGCAGAGTCACATGACCCTATGCAAAGTGTATGGACAACAACTGTCATTTGTTAAGCTTCATCAGTAGTAATCTGATATGTGTTAGTTACTGCAATAATGTAATCATGAGGAAATATAAAGATGAATGAATGAACCGACAAAACATAACATCAACAGCATTAACATCCATACTCTTACATGTGTATGTATGTGTAGATAGTGTAATACATGTGTTTGTGTGTGTGTGTATGCTCAATATTATTATGATTATGATTATGATTATTATCATTATTATTATTTTCATCTACCTGCATCCATCTCAACTCCATTTTCTTCCTCTTTCCCATGGCAACTCTTAGTTCACAATATCATAATTTAATACCCAAACCATACTCATAATTTCTTTTCCTAAATGTCTTCAGTGTTGTGTCGTGTTGCCATGTCATGTCTTGTCCTGTTGTGTGTATTGTATCACTTGTCTTTGCAACGTCTAGCATCACTAAATAAATAAAATAATAAAAAAGTGTATGTTATTCATTGTTATCACAACAAAGAAGACATATAGTGCTTGTGTCTGCTGTACAGATCAAACCTATGACGCCCATGGACCATTATCTTATAATTTGGACATTTTAAATGGCAGCACTTTTTTTTTTCATTTATACCAAATGACTTTTGTATAGACTGTTGTGGTTGTGGTCCTGTTGGCAGCTGTTTTTAAACAGCGGAAGGAATAAACCCTACTAGTAAAGCCAGGGCAAAATAAGACTGAGAATACAAATAAATATAATACATAAATAGTTCAAATATTGAGTGTATTGAGTATGTGAGTGTAATACATAAATATGTAGAAAAGAAATGTTACTGCCAATCTTTGACAACGACCTCTCTAACCATAACCAATCAATCACCGGATTCACAGTCTGTGTGACACAGAGAAAGTAGGGGAAATGTACTGCCCAAGGACACACCAACAACTGCATTACCACCTAATGCTTTAGAATAAGCACACTCTATCCAATGAAACAGGACTTTTTAAATAGTAAAAATGTATGAATTTTTGATGGTTTTCAGCACTTACATTATATCACCGTCTCTTTAAATATTTAGTCTCTTTCCATTTCACCTGAAGCTTCAAAGCAGAGAATGTGAGTGATTTGTATTGTGTGGAATCATCAGAGCCTGGGGTTAGAGGATTTGAGAAACCACCTGGATTCATTGATTCTGACACTGAACTGTTGATGACCATGTTTAAGTATATATTTTAATATACTGTTAAAGGTGCAATTTGTAACTTTTGGTCTGGTGGAGGGTCCGCCAACTTTTTGACTTGATGGAAACATTCATTGCTTTGATTGGAATGTTCCACAACATAAAAAGTGCACTGCGACTTTTCTGGAGGAGGGTTTGCCACCTCTATGGAGATGTCATTGCTTTGTTTAGAAAGATCCACTGTATGGTATCTATCTCCATGGACACTATAAATAATACGTTCTAGAAAAGTTACAAAGTTAACCTTTAAAAGGATCTATCTTGAATTTGTAACCGGGTGTGTCTTAAAGCGTTCAGTGCTGAAAGTTCGTATTCGTCAGTGAACGCACCGCTGTGTGCAGGTATAGTCAGATCCAGCGCAGTTGATTACAAACTCTGAAAAGGTGTGCACACCATCACGCTAGTCAGTTTGGGGATGTTGTGTTGGCTAACAGTGGTGTAGGTTTTTAGGTTTGTGATTTATTTGCCGTGATTTATTGTGGTTTAATACTATCGTAGTGTGGATTCAACTGACCTGTGTTCTTTCCGCTACAGCAGAAGGCCGCTGCTGTGTCACATTTTGCTCTCGTTTCTCCCTCTTTGATATTCGATTTTAGATTTATTGTTAGATTTGTACTTGCTGTAGTTTTATATTTGCTCTTTTATAACTTGGTCCGAGATTAGTAGTGCTATAGAGGCTTAGTGCAGCGCGGCATAGCCTGTATCAGGGCTAGACCTTGTAGGCTCCTAGCACAGTGCACTTTAAACATCTCAAACTCAACGCACTTTATACATTAAAGACCAACTACTATATAGTACTACTATAATATAGGATTTAACTTGTTATTTTGGTTTGATTAATGTTTGGTTTTGCATTACTAATTTTGGTTTTGTTGTGATTTACTTTAATAATATTCAGATAACTTTTATATTTCAGAACGATTTGTTGTGTTGTCCATTGATTTTATTTGTTTGTAGCTAGCCTCAACAATCAACTAATATAAAAGAAAGAAAAGCCTTTTAATATAATTGTCTAAATAAACTTTGTACATTACCACTATATGCTGCCTTCGTCCTTTGTTTTGTCGGATTTCTGTGTTTTCTATATTAAGGAGCCCTTAACCTCTCCCTGGTTACACATTTGTTCAATTACAGGTGTTTCTATTGCTCATAATACCTTAAAAAAAACATGCCCTCTTGTGTTGCTTGTCTCAATGAGATAGATACATTTAGAACATTCCAGACAAAGCCATATATCTCCATGGAGACTAGTGGCATACATTTAAACGGCAAAGTTACAAAGTGCACCTTTAAGGAAAAAAAAATGCTAATATGTACAAGTTCACCCACCGTCACTGAGTTTACAACCACCGTATGTAATAAGAATGCATGATGTGGTCATTGTACTCACGTAAGAGTAACACTACTTAAAAATATTATTCAAGATGAAGTTCAAAGTAGTGGTCCAAGAAATTACTCAATTAAGAGTAAAAAAGTATTTGGGAAAACTACTACTTAAGTAAGAGTAACATAAAGAGTAACTGTCAGGACGTAACATCTGACTCATAATTTGAAGTTCATGTAATTTAAACAACAAAACATTAAATAATGTACAAAACCTGGTAGACTTAGAAGTAACCAAAACTTTAACTCAAGTAAGAGTACTGTTACTTCAATAAAATATTATTCAAGTAGGGATAAACGTATGCTGCTAGAAAAGTTCTCTGAAAAGTACAAATTACTCAATCACTTGTAACTGAGTAAATGTAACTAAGCTCTACCCACCTCTGGATGTAATAATGGTTCAAATATAAGTAATTACAATTTCACTTTTAGGACGAGGATGTTGACCTAAGACTACTCTAGACTTCCTGCTTCACAAAGTGCTGGGCAGCTGCAAGAGCTCATTCAGCAACATGCTTGAATATGTTTTTGTCTTCCGCGTTTTGGACAATGCTAAACGGACACACTATTTCAGGACACAATTTTGAAATATGAGCAGACTCAACAGCTCCTTTTTGCTGAGCAGATAAATCTTTGCTCTGTGTCAGTCAAAAGTGAGAATTTCACCGAGCTCTGAAAAATTAATCCAATCATTCACAAAGTGTTGCGGAATGGATTTTCTAACTGCCTCGCTGCTCTCACAACATTTCTGCTTGTTTACTCCAGCTCCCTGCTACCCCTCCCTCTCCGATTGTCTGTTGAAAGTCCTATAGTGTGTTTAGCTACGTTATGACGGCTGTTCCCTCATCAAAAACATGTCCGGAAATGTGTTTTGTTTCATCCACACATGTTTGAGTAATCCTGGATTACTGGGCTGCTATGTTCCACATTGTGATGTCATTTAGTGGCAGTTTTAAGGTTAGCAGCTATTTTTAGGCTCAATTGAACAGCTTTACTCTCCAATACTCTAGAGTAACCTCAAGTCGTTGCTTTTATTTGTGAATATTTTTGTTTTACCTTGTGTACAGTTGAGCATTTCAATGACGCTAAAACAATAGCTGTAACTTCAAACATAGGCGCATCCAAGGCTGATCGAAATGATTCTAGTGAAAGTGTACGGAGACAACCACCTGCACTATACAGTCCCGCTACCTGCCAGCCAATCAGAAGCTGTTTTGGCGGCGCTAGCTCGTCACCAGTCTGATGGCGTTTATGCTCTATCTGTCCAGTTGGTCCTGTTCCAACCTCAGACTGTGAGGCACATACTCTGAATAGCTGTGAGATACAAGAATCCCTGTGGTCTGATGCAGAGAGGTGCTTCCATCCTCGTACTTTCACACTGATAATTCTGCATCTGGGCACCGAATCACTAAACAAATGCACGGGTTTGGGCTTTGTGAGGATGCGGTTAGCTTTAAAATCAGCTAAAATCAGTAGTAGACATTTTTTAAAGATCCCGTATTAAACCAAATTGACTCATTTGACCTTTAAGCCGTGCCATAATGCTGTTACCTCCTCAAAAACATACCTGGATTTGTGTTTTGTCTCATTTGTCTCACCTGTTTGAGTAATCCTTGTTTATTACTCAGTCTACACCTCCAAAGCTCAGAATGCTCTGTTACATCTTGTGAAGTCATATAGTGGTAGTAGTTTTAAAGTTAACAGCTCCCTTTTACCTTTTGTTTAGTGGAGATGGGCAATTCCACGGCTGAAATTATCCAAATTATTCTAGTGAAGGTGTATAGAGCTTGAAAACACAGTTTGAGAAAAGTTTTGAGAATTAAATATGCAGGATTTGTGATTTAAACACGTGTGAATGAAACAAAACACAACTCCAGGTGTGTTTGTGATGAGGAAACATTATAACATACTCAGTCTATAACAAATTTTACAGCTACGTACACGTAAATTAAAATGATTGGCATATCATTTATTTTTCCATGTTTAGTTTACTTCACCTGTGAATCTCCCTATTTTCAGAGGGGTGTGATTGTTCATCCGTACGAAAATAAATGGAGCTCAACAGTGACTGACTGGTACTGGTACTTAATTTCTCTGGAAGTTAATTTCTCATTAATTTTTTCTCATAGACATTAAAAAAAAATGTCTACATGTATATATTAAAAGTCTGAAAGCTTTCACAGGGCTAATCAGCTACGTGGTTTCTAATGAGTACAAAAGCTATAATTTTATTTAAAATATGTTTCTGAAACTTTATAAACTGCAAAGTTATTAAAACATTTCGCAGAATCTTGCATAAATCTGCTTTTTGGAAACAAAACTGCATTATGGATATTAGTTAGCATGTAGCTGGTTAGCCTCCGTGAACTCTTAATATTTGAATTTTCTGAAAAGTCAATGGGAAAAGAAAAGAATAGAAATTTTACTTCCGGACTGTGGAGCTCCATATGTCTGCCTATGAGAAAAAAAAGAAAGGAAAAAAAAATATCACAGGGGACTGACAAGCATCACAGATTTCTGTAGAATCAATGAGCAAAGCAGTATCTTCAGAACAACAACTGCAATATTGTATTTACTTACAATATTTCTCCCACCTCTCTATAGTTCTTTCAACTTGATCAACAGAGTACACTGTTTAAACCTGCATGACCTCCATATTTTGAAACCACACTTTCCTGCTCCCCTAATAAGAGCGCCCTCAAATATTCACCCAGTGTGTTTAAGTCCTTCTGGATTCCCTTTAATGCTGTGTCTTCTCAAGCTGCCGTCGCAGTAATGGCCCATGAACTATTCATTTCCTTATTGTTGCAGCGTGGCTGTTAGCTCGACGCCGCTAAGTCAAATCACACGCGTACATCTTCAGAACTCCCACTCATCAAACAAGTCCCTTTTCTGTGGCCTCTCTCAAATCAACATCATTGGGATTGCGATAAGCTTAGAAGCGTAATGAAAAAAAGAATGATGATATAGCAATCAAAGTGTTCGCCTAATAAGCATGCTTTGTTTTGGCTGGATAGGATTTGATGCAGAATAAATAGTCACGCATGGGTTGGACAAGACAAGAAACAGCACAGAGAAAAGGAGGGCTGGGAGTGCCGATGGAAAACAAACTTCAAAGCTCAGTGTTTGGGATGGAGTTTGGAACAAGCCTGGGAGAAGCGAGAGAGAGGGAGCTAGCTCATATGTGGGGCAAAAACAGCTAATTAAAGCAGCTCAACATGGCTGCCGCCTTATCGCACACACCGAATATTAGATCTCAGCACAGGGGAGGTAGTGCAAAGTCCGCAAATTAATATCCGCTGTGTTATTAATTCTCATTGACCCTTTTAACTGCAGATTGTCACATCTGAACTTGGACAAATCAGCAGGCCACTCAGCCAGAATACAGCCTGTGCTCAGTGCTAATAGGGTTATGTAAGAGGCTAATGCAAACACTTTCACTTTTACTGATAAAAAATAATATAAAATTCTGTTCAAATAATGCATTAGGGGTAATATAGGGGTGGACAGATGACTTCAGTTTGAGCACTTAATTGTTATAGTCTGTTTACTGACAATACCACCAAGACTACCTCCTTAAAAGGCCCATATTAGGCTATTTTCTCTATGTTATAATGTTATTTCCTCATCAAAAACATACCCGGAGTTGTGTTTTGTTTCATCCACACAAGTTTAACACACACACACACCCTGCGTATTTCTTCTCTCAACTTGAAAACACGTTCCACCTTAAGTTTAACACACACACACACCCTGCGTATTTCTTCTCTCAAACTGAAAACACTGTTCCACCTTGCTCCACTGTGTTTTTAAACTCCATACACCTTCACTAGAATCATTTGGATAATTTCAACCTTGTAATTGTCAATCTGTACTAAAAGGAGCTGTTAACTTGAAAACTACTGCTTCATGACATCTCAAGGTGGAATGTGTGAATGAAACAAAACACAACTCACAACACTGTTTTTGAGGATGGCTACGATCTTACAAGAGTCTGTTTTGCGTAATATAGGACCTTTAAAGTCAATATGGCTGATTGATTTATGAGACAAAATCTGTTTCCGTTAGTTACTACATATTTCACGTTATTATGTCAAGGATGGTACACCAAATGTAGTATATTGCAATCAGAATGGTGAATCAATTTAAAAATGTAATTGTAATTGTATTCCCACACTTATATGTGATGAATGGGTTGGGTTCACGTGATGTTGCAGTTGCTCACATAATGACAGTGATACAAGACAAGGCAGGACAAACAATGAGGTAAGGGTCTGTGAAAATCTATGGTAGAGCTTGCATACCACATACAGAAAAAATGGGCATGTTTAACATCTTCTCTAATGTCACAAATGAACAAAGATGAAATCGTTGCTTTCAGTAACGCGTCAAAAAACTGGTGACAGTGTTCCTTCTCAAAGGCTTTAGTGTTGTGAGTTGAAAGTAGGGCTGGGTGATACGGTCTTACAAATCAAATGGTGATCTGACCCCTGTGGTTCTGGTCTGCTCATTTGGTCAAATCTCCATATTGTAATTCACTGATGTCTGTTTAATGCAGCTTTATGCTCAAACCTTTCCTTACCCACTCCTCCTACTGGCCATTATGTCAAGTCAAAGTTCATTATTAAAAGCTTTTTAACACGAGTACTAATAATAGGCATTGTTGTACTTCAAAATGAAGATCATGCGACCAATGAATGATTGCATTTCATTATGTCTCAACTCTAAATTAACTGTGCAGTATGATATGTGTTTCCTGTGCCCTTGTGACAGTGCAGGTGGAATCATAGTGGATGTGATCATGTCTCCTCTTCATTTTGGAACAGTGCACTGCTAAATGATGCACCTTGGTCTCAGTGTGTCAGAGTGTTAATGAGCTCCTACGAGTGCGGCTGCCTCTGTCTCTCGCTGAAAACCTGATAAAGCGCCCCATTGTTGACATCAGGCTCTCTCTCCTCTCTGCTCCAGGCTCACTGCACCAGCACCAGATTTAGCTCGGCGATTCCCTGATTATGGGGATAATTGGATTTCTAATTGGTTTTGTGAGCTCCCTCTATAGTTACACATGAGCAACTTAAAGGCAGAAGTCATCAGAGCCTGTTAGGCTGAATGAGTTAGAGGGTGACTCCACACAGCTGCAGCGACACTGGGAAGGGCTGGACAGTGAAACAGCTCCAGGGAATCACTTGACGTAGAAACGTGAAACATGCTAGTGTTTGCATGTAGACAAAGGCTTAAAGGGTGTAGTTAAAAAAAAAAAAAAAATTACATTGGATGTTTTCAGATTGCAGAATGTGACGTTGTCTTTTCCAGCGCTCCCTATATATTACATTTTTAAATAATGATGCATTACCATTTTATATCGCACTTTTCCCCGCACTCACGTTACAATCCTGTTCATTGTTCATTCATGACATACATGGTGATGGTAAGCTACTTCTTTAGCCACAGCTGTCCTGGGGTACGCTAATGATAGCAAAGTTCCAACCAACATAGGCATGACAACTACATAATATAATATTATAACAGCACTAACCAGTAAGCAGTATATATCCTACTGTAGGAAGTCTGTACACAGTCACTTCAAAGGGACCGTCGGCTTCCCCATGACTTAATTGTTCAATTTTAGATCAAACATGGTTTAAAGCAAAAATAGGTGTTCATTTATGCAACCATATGGCTGCCATGGTCGTGGTTGGCTGCTCTTGTGGCTGACTGGCTGGCACACTGAGCAGTTTGTAAACTATTTTTTTCACATTTATAACTTAATATTTGGGGGTTTTGATCAACTAAGAAGTGCAGCTTGTGCAGTTCAAAAGACAGAAGTTAAGGTCTTGGATTGTGTGATTTGAGCAGTTTGTTTTTCATGTCGCAACTTTGCCCTCAAACTGCCCTAATACTGGATCTGATGATTCTACATATTAAGCTGCACTGAGACTTTTGTTTGAGCTTTTTATTATTATTGTATTTTACTGTTCAATCTGCTTAAATTGCCCCTTGAGGAACAAATAAATTTCGGTTGATTTGATTGATTGATTTAGGTTAGGGTTCCCGTTAGTATCCAGTGAACGACTGTAAGTGAATGTAAACTGCACACATGTGCATGTTGATGTGCATGTGTGCGTGTTTGTGTGCACGTGGATGTCCCAAGGGGCTGTCAGCTGATGCTGCAGACCCTCTGTGTGCTTCTACTGATAACACCTTTCTGCTCCAGGAAATGGCATGTTCAGAAGTGTGCTTTTATCACATGGAATCGTATCTACACATGGCCTCATCCGTTCAGAGTGTACTGCTGCAGACTAAAGGGAAATGCAGGTATGTCCACATTAAGGCAGCACATATGCCCAATCAGATGAGCAGTCACTATTAATGTGTCATATGGAATTATATCTGCCACAACTGTTTAATCAAGTGTTCAATCACGCACAGGGCTGTCACTGAGAGAAGCATGTCATGTGACCATCTGCTACTGAGCATGCCCAGCTACACTATGACACTATGAGTTGCTGCATATTATATGTATACAGTAGGGTTGTCAAAAGTATTGAAAACTAATCAATTGAGACTAGATACTAATTTAAGCAGGTACTGATACAAAAAAATGTCCTTTTCACAGGGCAGACATGAAGCTTTCCGGCATAGCTTTAGAATGATCTTGAGCTGTACCAGAACAAGTATAAGACACATAAACTGTGTTTATCCTACAGAGGACGCACCGTGCACAGTCTGATTGGATTAGCTTTGCTAGAGACAAACTTCCTCTGTTATTTAGCTATTTGCTGTACATGTGTGTCGTGTCTAAAACTTAGGAGGTTCTTTAAAATGTAATGCTGCAGACGTGTTTTATCACCAAGATAAAGGCTGCTGCCTCAGTCTTAGCCAAAGTACTGCACTTAAGTTCAAAAAGAACTATCACTGAAGACCCACAACCATAAACTTTCCCTGAGTTTCTTTCTAATGAAGATTAGACAGTGCGTATGTGTCTCTGGGCAAGTTATTAGTTGGCCAAAAAAATTTGGCAAATGACCAGCGTGACGGGATTATTTTGGCTTTGTTCCTCACCTGCGTTCACTCTGGTCCAGCGCAGGTATGTAGTCCAACAGTCACATGGGTTTTATATTCGAAGCAAGCATATATACATTTATGTGAATTAAGGATTCAATTGTGATATTTGGAGTTTCCACCTCTGGTTACTTGCGAATCTTCAATATGCACATTAAAAATAGGGTGATGGAAACACAACTATAGACTAGTACGTGGACCACTATGGACTATACACTGGTGTCTGCGTACACTGGTGTATGAATGTGTGTGTGAATGGGTGAGTGGTTCCTAGATGTAAAGCGCTTTGAGAGCCTTGAAGATAGAAAAGTTAGGATATTTCTTTCAACAGTGAATCTCCCATAGAATAAAACAGGGCCCTGCCAACCATCTGAAATTATGACAATCAAATTCTACAACATGAACTCAAGCTATTCAGTATCTAACTAAAGACAGGAAATTTCCATATACTGTAGACTGTGTTTCTGTGCAGCCATGTGGGCGGATGTCTGGATACAGATCTGATATCTACATTGTTTTAAAAAGAGTTCTTTTGTTCTCCTCTGACGCAGTCTAGACCAAACGCCTATCACTTTCTCTCTTGGACAGAGAAGTGTCTCCAGGCGGTAACCGAGAATTTGGACTGTGAGAGCGAGCCTTTAATTCATTCAAATGTGCTTCTACAGCCAAATACTGTGTGACGAGTTTGCTGGTTCCTTTGGGGATGAGGAGCATGCCAGGCTTTAGTTTGTTGATTTCACCATGTTCAGACGTCCATGCAACGGGAACAATCTACCATATAACTGTGGATTCTGCTCTTTCAGAACAAAACTATACCTGATGACACAGATCACTATGTCATGGGTGGCACACGTCAAATCCTCCCTTGCACCATTACATTACCAGTCCAAAGTCTGGACACTTTCACTTTTGTTCTTTCTTCATTCTCTATTACTATTTATATTGGAAAAAAAAAAAAAAAAAAAAAAAGGGAAGGCCAAGGGTTTGCAGCGCTGTCAACAACAACTTTTTTTTTCTTTACTATACAATTCCATATTTCTTGCATCATATATTTAATGTATTCTGAATGTATATAAATTGTAGAAAGTAGTAAACATGAAGAAAAAAAAAAAAATTGAATGAAATTGAATGAACTTTTGACTGTTAGTCTCTATCATAGCAGTAAGGGAGTAATGCCTATCAACTTGATATGATTGATTGTTTTAATCTAAAAATAGTTTGTTACCTGGTCCTGGTTCAAGCCTAGTTCAAGGTACATTATGTAACTTTCTGGAAGTGGCACGTCACCTGCAGGATTCCATGGAAATAGAAAGTTAAAACCATGCTTAGGAATATTCTCCATGGAGACAGATAGATAGATAGTTTTATGGCATAGCGCGGAATATTATAGCCAAAGGAACAACATTTGTGTGGAAATAAGCAGGTGGATGCCCTCCTCCAGGCCAAATAAGAGCCAGGTTTGTGGAGAGGCTTGCACAACTAAGGATGCACGTTTTTCTACATTAGTGCAATAAAAGTTGGCTAAAAAGTTACATATTGTGGCTTTAATATTGGGTTTAGCCACTGTATGTGCAAGTGCAACCGCACTCAGAATGAACTAATCACAGTAACAGTGACAATGATGTATCTCATTACTTTTGGAGATTACTGCGGATTAAACGTCCAAATCGTGCAACCTGGATATGTTGAATTGCCAAACCCATTTTCCAGGCTATGATTGGTTTGGTACGACTGGACCAAAAGAAATCAAACCTCTATGGAGCAATACCTGACACAAACTGTTTCTATATTACGTGGAATTAACTCTTGTGAGCTATAAGACTTGTTATAATGTTGTTACCTGATTAATAACATACCCAGAGTTGTGTTTTGTTTCATTCACACATGTTTGAGTAATCCTTTATTATTAGTCTGTTTACATCTCAAAAGCTCAAACTGCTCTGTTCCACCTTGTGATGTCATGTAATGGTAGTTTTCAGGTTAACAGTTACCCTTTTGTTCAGTAGAGACTGGAAATTCCAGGGCTGAAATCCTCCAAATGATTCTAGTGAAGGTGTATGGAGTTTAAAAACACTTGCCCATGACATCACAGGGCTGAAATCCTCCAAATGATTCTAGTGAAGGTGTATGGAGTTTAAAAACACTTGCCACATGACATCACAAGGTGGATGTCATGTGCTTTTAGTTTGAGAGAAGAACTCAGCCTAAATATGCAGGATTTGTGTGTTAAACATGTGTGAATGAAACAAAACACAACTCCAGGTATGTTTTTGATGAGGAAACAACATTATAACAGAGATCAGAAAATAGAGTAATATGACCCCTTTAACTCAAAGTACTGTACACTATGGAGCCCCCTGATAGGCTGAGCATGGCGGTATTCTGTATTCACAGTGCTTCCTGTGCGAGAGGAAATGAGTGAGCCCTGCGTCTTAAACATGGCTGCCCATTCAATTGAATGGACAGAACTCTATGGCGCATTTCTCTAGATTAGCCTAGGTACGTCCAGTGGCTCCCTTGCCTGTCAATCATGCGCAGTAGGCTCTTCTCCCACGTGAGCACACACGAATGCACTACTCTAGTAGGTAGAGCGGAGCTAGAGCAGAGCAGAGCGAGCCGACGCTAACAATTAAAAAGTAGTTTTTAATACAACTGAAGGAGTTTGAGCTGAGAAAAAGTTTATGATCTGAAAAAAGATAAAAATTGACACAAAATATTACCTTTTTGAAAGCTGTAGGTGTCCTGTCAGTCAAACATGAGCCGTGTCACATTGTGCTCTAGGGGAACAATGCTTTCTTGGCAGGAGGGATTTTTCTGATGCAGTATCAATGAGTGGCTACAAATCCAACTTGAGACAGCTCTAAGCTAGCAATACCCTATCCAGTTAGTTTAATAGATCCATGTATGAAGACTACAAGTCTTTGCGCCCATTACATCCTCTTCTCTAGCCGGCCCCAAATTAGCTTCCTCAACCTGATAAAAGCTAGCATCTTCCCCACACCAAAACCATTTCCTTAAGCCGGTTCTGTTCCGCTAACCTCGGCCTCATAAAGAGCCGCTATGTGGAGACTGTATGGCCTGGGCCGGTCTCGGGGTCGCTCCTGTGCTCGTATATCTGCAATATCCAGGCCGCGTGACAAGCCAGAGCTCAGCATTTGAAAACACATTACTTCTGAAGACCCCTGGAGACATGGTGGAGAGGGGAAAAGTAATAGAGCTTTCCCAGTGGCTCTTGTAACACAGCGCACATACGCAAGGATGCATGGGAAGAGACAGCACTGTTCACAGAAACATTGTCAGGTGTGGGTTACGGCTGCAATGAATTGTTATCGAATCAAAGTCACAATTTGAATTAGCAAATTGCAAAGGCTGCAATTTTTTAAGTACCACATTATCCCCCACAAACAACCAACATGTTCTTATTCTGCACAAAAACTGCTAAGTCTTTGTGTCAATTGTTCTGGACACTTTTAAAATGTGAATCCTATTATTAATGATCCTATATTACGCAGCTCCATACACCTGTGAGCTTTAGCCACGTTCTAATGCTGTTACCTTCTCAAAAAAATACGTGGAGTTGTGTTTTGTTTCCTTCACACGTTTGCGTTATCCATTTGTGTATTTAACGTCTGAACGAAACAAAACACAACTCCAAGTATGTTTGTGATATGGAAACAGCATTAGAACAGAGATCAAAAATAGTGGCCCATTAAAACATAGATCACAAATCTAATCACGACTGCAACGCTTATTAGAAAATTGCGTTTAGACTTCACAAAGCATTCAGCCCTAGTGTGGGTTAGGATTTTGTAGGCATGTTGAGAAAGGAGCCGTGCTAAATCGTATCATTGGTTTATTGGTTTTATGAGGCAAAGTTATGGATGCAGTTGAGCAATGATTCAATAGTTTGTAGCCAGATGATATTGAACGTAAATAACACGTTTTATTCATCTATGCGGTATAAATATAAAGGTGAGCAAAATGAACTGGGGGATACATACACTACTATCTCATGGACTGATTCAACGTGCAGCCGGAGTGATGCAAATGTATGTCGCTCTGGAAAGCTCACTGGGTTATGAAGAAAAATGGGTCCAATACAAAATGTAAATATGCTTTGTTATTGCAGGGATGGTTGTGTATTGCAGTTTACTGTAATATAGATTTATTTATTTTTCTCCTAAATGCATCTATTTTCAGTTCTTTGTTCCTGGGTTACCCCCAATGATGAGTCAAGAGACACAGAGACAATACTTATATACATAAACTATCATACACCTTGCTTACTTGGTCCTATTTTACGCAAAAGTGACTCCTGTGATCTTTAAGATGTGTTGTAATGCTGTTGCCGCCTCAAAAATACACTTGGAGTTGTGTTTTGTTTCACTCACACATGCTTGAGTAACCCTTTATTATTAGTCTGGCTACATGTGATGTCATGAAGTGGTAGTTTTCAAGTTAACAGCTACATTTTACCGTTTGTTCAGTAGCGACCGGCAATTCCAGGGCTGAAATCAACCAAATGATTGTAGTAGAGTTTATGGAGTTGTTCAGTAGCGACCGGCAATTCCAGGGCTGAAATCAACCAAATGATTGTAGTAGAGGTTTATGGAGTTTAAAAACACAGTGGAGCGCTTCCTTTATTACCACACAACATCACAAGGTGTAACAGAGTGTTTTCTGTTTGAGAGAAGAACTTCTAACCTAAATATGCAGGATCTGTGTGTTAAACATTTGTGAATGAAACAAAACACAACCCCAGGTATGTTTTTGATCAGAAAAATAGCATAAAATGGGCCCTTTAAAAAGAAATTCAAATACAAAATACATATAAACACATACTGTGGTTACCTTCCCTGACCTGCTCTGTAGAACACATCAGTGCATAAGCTGGAGAATGCCTAAGCCTATGAATAGCTTTAATGTGTACGAGCTGTTTGCAGCTGGCTCACACCTCAAGTCCCCGGTCCAAATGGTGCTTATTTACGGCACATTACAGCTTGCCTTTCCTCCTACAGTGGACATATAAAGAGGCTGATCAATACTTGTCCCCGCTGGTCTGTAAACAGTGTGAGAAGAACTCCACACCAGCTCACAGCTCACTCTTTAAAATCCGACTCCATATTTATGACCTATTACTACAGCTGAAATACAACCAGAGCCTGTGGGGAGGCGGGGGCAGGCGTCATGGGTCTAAGGATGGAACATTCAGATCTTTAATGGAAGCCACATCTTTGGGATCCGATCCAAAAGAGTGTATAGTTGTGCATTTGTTTACATTTAAAGAAGGCATATTTGGCTTTTTAATTTTTTTATTTAAAGGTACAGGAAGAGGCCCTCCCCCAGGCCAAATAAGAGTCAGGTTTGTGGAGATGCCTGCTCACAAAATGAAAAAACATGCCTTTATTATAGTCTGTTTTTGGCTAAAAAGTTACATATTGTGACAATAACTCAATTCAAGAAAGATCATTATCTTACATTTTTTATTGTAAACAAATCTAAAATGCTTAAAAATAGAAAACTGAGAGGCCCCACCCTCTTCATAGTGGCATTTCACTGTAGCAAGCAGCAGATTTTCAGATTCTCACTTTTAATATGTGTGAACAAATGTCGTTTTTGCTATGATAGTAAAATGAGCTACTGCAACAAAATGATTTCCTGAAAAGAATTAATAAAATATATCTACATCTGAATCTAAGCATGTGGTAAGTCGCTAGTAGAGTTGTGTCCTAAGAGGTTAGGGGCTGTTATTTATTTATTTTTTTTTATGTTTTTTTTTTTTATATTATTTGTTTGTCTGTTTTTCACTCTGGACCACAAGTCTTCTATCTATCTCAGTGCAGAGCAGTGGGTGGAGATAGGGGGTAGGTGAAAACAGAAATGTTCTGAGCACACTAGCCTCAAATGCAAGACATACAGGATAACTCAAGCATGAGTCAATCTAAATGCACCTCTTTATCTATCAATCTATCTATATGTGTATCTATTTTTTTCTAAATACAGAGCAGTGGGCGGAGAAAGGGGGAGGGTGAAATCAGATATGCAGGATTACTCAAACACACATGAGTCAATCTAAATGGACATCTTTATCTATCAAACTATATATATTTATATCTATCTGTCTCTTTATATATGTATATCTATCTGTCTAAATACAGAGCAGTGGGTGGAGATAAGGTGCGGGTGAAAACAGACATACGGGATTACGCAAACACACACAAGCTAATCTAAACGCACCTATCCTCTTCATGTGACAGGTAGTTTTCTCCGTCTGAACAGCCTGTGTACCGAGTCTGACACCCGTGGCCTTAGCCCTTTCGTTTCACACCCCTCACATAGGTAACAGGCACAGGAAAAAAAAAAAACAAAAAAAAAAAAACTCCTCTGCATTTGTCACTTTTACAGTACTCATGCACATTCAATTTACAGCCCAGCTTCCCTTTCCAATCTGTTACCTTTCACCTTCTGAATCCTTTCTCACAAATTAAAATTTCGCACATCGCCACAGAGCCTGCCCCGGGAATGAGCCTCACAAATCCATGTCGAACACTGCTTATTGTTCCTTTTTCGGGTTAAGCCTATACTATTTTACCCGGAGACATGTCCTTTGGCTGACCCTCCTTGTTATCCTATTTTCGACCATTAAGTAGCTTTGTGCACACATTTCAGCACAGAGCCTGTTGCCGGGAGACATCCATCTCTAGGCAACTGTAAAGATGTACGAACAAGTGTTGTGCTAATTAGCGCAGGTCAAATATAGCTCATTAACAAATTAAAAAAAAGAGCAGCAGAGTGACTAAACATGACACTGGCTTTCACATAAGTGCAAACAACATGTGACAACACTTGTTACTGCCATGATACAGCTTATTATTATTATTAAATAGTTTTACATGTCATTTAATCAAGGCTTTATGCTCTAATTATTGTAATATATATTTTAAAAAAGTTTGCGTTTAAGCCACAGTATGCAACTTTTTAACCAAAACAAAAGATGTCTGTGGAATCCTTCAGTCGTCCAGGTATGATCCATAGCAAAAGAAAATTATGTCAACTGGGCAAGTTTTTGTCCAATTGACAGATTTTATAATTCTCTTTTACAACATCATTTCTTTTACTGTCATCAATGTATGTTTGAGAAATCTAGTGACCTCTCCCCGGTGCTATTCGAACCCTCCTTACGATTAGAGGTACGATCCTGTCCAAGACTCACCCCTATGTAAAACATGCTCTGCTCCCGCGTGACAATTTTCTATAAATACACAAAACAATATATTACAACTTCACAGACCTGATGCAATTTAGAGTAGTTTCTTTGGCAGAGTGAATGCCGATTGCGTTGTGATAGCACTCTGAAAGGAGAGTGGTTTAGCGCAGGGAGCAAGGGGAGGGAGACTCAGAGTGTCAAAGCAATACAAGGTAACACGGGGATCTAAATAAGTTATGTGTTAAGAATTAATACCTCACACAAGTGTAATACCTCCTCTTTAACGTCCGTTTGCTCTTTATCCTGATCACCACAAGTCTTGCATTCTTTTAAATTATAATGTCACATGCTTCAATTCACTTGTCTGAACATATGTGTGGGAGTGGTACAGGAGCAGCAGGAGTCTTCGGGCATGTTAATATCCCTGTAAGAACTTAAACGCATTTCTTATAAAACAAGCAGTGCCTCTGGAGTCATTACTGGCCTTGCCCTCGTGTGAAAGCTGAGTAAAGGACTAATCTACTGCCACACTGCAATAATGAGCCACCACGCTAAAGACGCCAGGCTGAAGGGAGAGAGGGAAATGCCACTGCTCCCCGCTGATACGCGCACGCACACGTACACGCACACACACGCTCCCGGGCACGCCGCAGTGGAGATGAAGCCACTTGAAGAAAGGTTAATTAGCCTCCATGGGGGAGATTTCAAAGGCTCCTGCATCTCAGTCGGATTTTTTGATTACAAAGACCAAGAAAAGACCACTTGTGATCTAAACTAAGAACAAAACATATCGAGCCCACTTACGCCTATAAAAATTATGAAAAAATACAAAATAAAAAAAAAAGGTCTTGCTTCAGAAACTCTACTCACAGGATACACCCTCCGTATTAGGGTGTGGTGCGGAACTAGTGCCACCAGACAAAATTTCAAACTTGATTACTTCATCAGATTAAATCATAGTACTATGTGGTACCACTGCTACCTCGTCCAGTAGGTTCCATAGTGGTCCATGGGCGTATACTAGTCTATGTGTCTTATACTTGTTCTGATACAGCTTAAGATCATTCTAAAGGAATTCAGGAAAGGTTCATTTCTGTCCTGTGAACGTGACTTGTTTAGTATCAGTACTTGCTGAAATAAGTATCTAGTTTTGATCCTAGTTTTTGTCTTAATTAGTATCAGATTTTTTCAGTATTTTTTACAAAACTAATTGCTTCAGAACTCCCCACTCAAAGGATGCACCCCTGTATTTGTGCATGTTGTGGAAGTAAATTGTCAATTTAGAGCCTGTATCATTATAAAAACAGATTTCTACTGGCAAATAGGTCTCTTGGGTGAGCCGTATCCATATTTGTGCTCTCAGATAGCAGCAGGCTAATATTTACCAAG